>OOFC01045566.1:0-17947 GCA_900323345.1 Pseudochromis fuscus
GAGTGCGTCGCCTGGGCGCGGAGGGCGCGAGCAAGTGCACTGTGCTTGCGCTAGCATATCAAGATGGACGCCTCTGAGGAGAGACTTTGCGAGGAGAATCCTTAAAAAAATTCCTGGATCCAGACGGTGTTGCGGATCACCCCCAAAATGAAGTTCTTCCTTTTCCCACTTCCAACATATCCTGAAAATTTCATCAAAATCCGTAAGTTTTTGAGTTATCTTCAACACAGACAGACAGACAGACAGACAGACAGATAAACGCTGGCAAAAACATAACCTCCTTGGCGGAGGTAATAATGCTTGTACACACTAGCGTAACAGCATGGGTATAGGCCCCGTTGCAAATATTTTTTTGTGCCCCCACCCCACCTGAAACACAAGCGCACCTCGTGCACGCTACGCACACACACACGCGTGTACAACCACTCAAGAAAGGCTAGGCTAACGCTAAATGTGACGCTACGTTTTCTCGTCAGTTTTCATCCACTTTTTTTTTCTTGCTGAAAGAAGAAACCACTCACTTCACGCCATCGCGACTCATCATGACTGACAGGTATCAACGTGATTGGATAAATTATCATTTCCTCCTCCCGTACCAGCCACTCAGCGCTACCTTACCGACCCACCCCGAGCTATTCCCTTCACAGTAACGGGGCCTGTGGCAATTCTGGACAGCTGCTTTTTTTTTTTTTTTTTTTTTTTTTTCTTCCTTCATGGGCCCCTGACATCTGCAGATGCACCAGTTGCACCGTCCATATTTACGCCACTGGGTTAAGGTAAGACTAAAGGTTAAGTTAAAGTAAGTAGTATCCATAGTCAGTGGAAGCCAGTGTAATGTGAAAATGCCAGTGTGAGAGAAAAGGACGACTGTGAGCGGCGGGAGAAAAGTGTCAGGTGTAACGTGTGATCATCAAGAATGAAAGGAGAGGTGTACAAATCGGTGGTGAGATGGTTTAGAGACAGCACCACTGAGGAAAAGACAGGAGGCAGGAGCTGGAGGTAGCAGAGATGAAGATGTTGAGGTTCTCTTTGGGAGCGACCAGGACGGACAGGATCAGGAGTACATCAGAGGGGCAGCAAATGTTAGATGTTTGGGAGATAAAGCCAGAGAGGCCAGACTGAGATGGTTTGGACATGTGCAGAGGAGGGGGAGTGAGTACACAGTAGAGGGATGCTGAGGTTTGAACTGCCAGACAGGAGGCCTAGAGGAAGACCAAAGAGGAGGTTTATGGATGTAGTGAAAGAGGAACATGAAGGTGTGAGAGAGGAGGATGCAGAGGGTAGGGTTAGATGGAGGCAGGTGATTTGCTGTGGAAAGGCTGAAAGAAAAAGAAGAAAAAAGGATGGCGAGATTGACAAAAAAAAAATCAGAAGAAAGAAATTAAAGGGAGAAAGGTGCCAATTCAAGTGTTTCATCTGAGAAAGATGAAAGAACAAAGAGGAACACATTAGGTGTTAACTTTGATGATCTGAATCTGAAGCTTCTCCCACAGTAATCCCACAGACATATAAACATGCAGAAACACACACACACTCACACAGGCCTAAAGACTGCACTGCTTTATTATTTAAATAGCCTTCCACATGAATCCATAATTAGAGTTACACTCTGACATGTTACGGAGCACAATGGAGCTGTGTTCACAGTATGAGGTCAGGAAAGCAAGAAGTGGCAAATTCACTGAACACATAATGAACATCAATTAAGAGGCACTGCTGAAACACAAGTGTGAGAAGAAGTGTTTGGCACCAGCAGATGTCAAATTATGAAATGTGAAAAAGATGCATTTCTAAATGCTTAAGGACTTTAAGGTGCATCACATGATTGTTGAGGTTGACCAAACAACAGGTGGCACCAGGGATAGAAATACATCTCAGATATGAGAAATCATTGTGACAGATACAGATGTAGATGCACATTGAGTCTGATATACTGACTTAACAACAACACACTAGACTCCTCTAGGCAGATGTGTATCAGTCTTTTTTTTTTTTTATTATCCCCTAATCCACCCTATCCATCAACTATCTCATCATAATCTCCAGTCTAAACTTTTTTTTTTTTTTTAATCACCACCGACTCAACCACTTACTTTCTTCCATTCACCAAAACATTATTCATTCATTACCATCAGTCAACAAAACCAATAAGGGCAAACATGGCTACTTTTTCAGTAATTTGACCTCATCCTCCAATTAACCTGGGGAACCTTCTGCTCTGGAAGTTGCTGACTGTGGTAAAATACTAGTGACACACACACACACACACACACACACACACACACACGAATGTTTGGTACTGACCATTAGAATGAAACCAACCTTAACCGTCAGACAATAAATTGAGATTACACACACACACACACAACAGGAAGAATATATAAGGAAAACACAAATGAGTTGAGCTTACATAGCAACCTTAGTGACACTTTCACAAAATGCCAGAACAGATCCTTCCCAGCATCATATAATACAAACATGCATCTTTTCATGCTCTGGTGTCATTATGCACTGAAAATAGCTGCAGTCTCTGAAGATGCCTGAAGGTTGAAGCATGTGATATTGATATGTGCTCCGGTGGCTTCAGACAAAGAGACCACATGTGGTGGCTATACTACCACCGTCACTGCATCATTAGCCACAGCTGGTGTAAAAGGGTGTGTGTGTGTGTGTGTGTGTGTGAATGGCAGAGGGCGGCTGATTGGATCAAGCCTACCCCAAGGGAGAATGTGTGTTTGTTATTTTAACTCTCGCCCCCATATCACCTGTCTCTTTCGCTTCATCCACACACCACTGGACACACACACACACACACACACACACACACAGAAAGCAACCATAGGCTTATTACTATAGTATAGATCAAATAAAGATACTTCCAATGCTTGCAGCCTGTGATCCCACTCACACACACACACACAGCCTTAGATACACATGCACACAAGCTATAGCTCTGCCCTGCATTTCAACTGTAACAGGATTTTAAAGGAGGTTCAGGAAGAGTCCATTCTCTTTTATTTAGACAAAGAAATCACATGGCTTCGGTTTCAAAAGGATGGAGGCTTTCTCTAATCAATTACACACTCACTTTGTTCATGTTTTCTTTCTGCGTGACCCAGTGACTGACATTCATTTGGCTGCAGGTATATTTCAAACCATGTGCACCTACGGATTAGATAAAAGCACATTTGCATTTCCTTAGTTCTCAATAAAACACTTGCTTGTAATGATGGATATCACAACATACTGTGTTGTGAGTAGTCGTGAATTTAAATGTGTTTATACTTCCATATGTTTTTTTGCTTGAAGACAAATCAAGGCAGCAGAAAAGTTTAATGTATTGCGCAATCTATTGAGATATGCATCTTCCTCTGGCAGAGGAACAAAGACTTGGCCGCATGCTGCGCAAGATAAAAGTAGGCCAAGATATAGAGATATATACTCCCTTTTGTTGCACTGAAGAGCAGCAGAAATGTTTTGAAAAGCTAAGCTTTGCTGCATATCTGCGACTGAGAGCAGGAACATCATAGTCATACTGTGTCACAAAGAGAAACACTGTATAAATCTTGCAAAAGCAAAACAAATGGCAGACCACAGAGCAAGAAGTAAGATAACAAAGCAAAGAATATCTATGACAAATGCTAAAATATGACATGCTTTGTAGAGCCACTACAAAGACTCTCATATGGGAGTCGATAACAGCTCAGAGATACAGGGGCTACGGGTAAAATCTGACACTGAATCACAACATTAATTTTCTAAAGTAGCAGCGGGCACAAACACACACATACACACACATACACACAATAGGAGTATGACAAGAAACAGAATGGACCAGTTAAATTAAAATGGGATTCTGCGATCAAATCAGGAAAATCAAGCCGTACAGCATGTGTGTGTGTGTGTGTGTGTGTTTGTGTGTGTGTACACGTCTGTGAATCACTGATGTGTTAATATGTATGTTTGTCACTGAGGATTATCCCCTTAATTAGCTATATTATCTGGATCCCTATAAGACCACAGATGAGTGGGTTAAAGAGCTCTCATAGTGATTACTCTACCTATGTGTGGGTGGGGACTGAGTGTGCGTCGTGTTCCCATGTTTTATTAATCTTCACCCACCGCCACCTGCTCCGGCTACCTCATCTGATCACATGCTGAGACTCGGGTGTTGGACATCAGAGGGAAGAGACGGTGAAAGGACATATATATATATATATATATAAGACATACAGGGAAAAACTGTTGGAGCAGTTTTTCCTGAGTCAACTCATTCCAGGTTTTAAAGAAGAGAAATGTGCATATTAATGTGCAGAAGTGCTGCTGGTTTTATTTTTAGTTTGGTGAATCAAATCTGGAACATCTTTGTTTGAATCATCCTATGAATTAGCTTAAAGAAAGACAGATGTGCCAAAATGCAGTTTCACGAAACTAAAAATATAAAATCCTGCTTTTGAGTTAGTGTGAGGACATCTCCTTCCTGTTTCATGTCTGCTGATGCCAACTGTGACTCCTGGAAATTACCTTGATATACAGCGAATTTGTTTTGCAAAATACGTTTTAAAGGGGACAAAAAAAATTCTGCAGTCTGGATTAAATCCAGTGACAATTTTTTTTTTAATATAGAAAGTGCTGTATTTTTACACAGCATCTACAAAATGAAGGGAAACAAGGGTTTGCACCTTGGTTGCAATAGGTTTAAGCACAAAATGTACTAAATATTTAAAACATCTAATGATTTTATATTGAGCTTTTCAATATAAGCCAAATCTCTCGAGCCTTAACCAAAAGCTTTTCCCGCCAAAACATCATTTTCTTCTATCTACAAATAGATATTACTTCTATCTAGGGCTGAAACGATTCCTTGAATAATTCGAGTAAATCGATTACAAAAAATGATCGAGGAATTTTCTCTGCCTCGAGAAATCATTTTATTTCAACACCTCAAAGCATAGTATTTCACCCGGACTAATTTCAATGGGACACACTGCGTTGCGTCGTTGCGTCATCACTGCGCGGCACGTAATCTGTCCCCGCAAACATGCGGCATTTTTAAATCTTCGGCAAACTATGCAGACGTGTTTGAAATAACAACAAGAAGAGAAATGGCAGCTGTTAGAAATCCTGCCCCATGGACTCAGGACGAGGTGCAAACCTTTCTGTCATTAGTCACTGTTGAGAAAATTCAGCATGAGCTGGACGGTGCGGTCAGGAACGAAAGAATCACATAACAGATGACGTCATGAATGACGGCCAGCTGCACAGAGGAGGGACTATCCTGAGCGATCCGAGGCAAAGCAAAGCGAGTAGGTACCAGTATAAATGCCCCATAAGATAAAGTTAGCCCTGCGGAGAGCTAAGTTCCTGATAATTATGATGCTGTCGATGCGTGGTTAGCATAGTCTACAACTGCAAGTTCGTTTTCATACAGAGTTGCAATGTAAAGTGAAGATGAAAAATCAAAACATAATAAAGCTGTGCAGTTGTCAAATATAATAACAGTGTTTGCCTTTTTTTCTTTTTTTTAAACGCTGTGTTTTTGAAACTTAAATGTTTACACTAAGCTGAAAGTTATTTTATTTTTTATGTTTTATTGATGTTTAATTTATTTTCATATTTTCTACTCACAGTCTGTGAGATGCAACTGCTGTTTGCTGCTTTCCACAATGTGCATCTAATAATAAAAATACTGATTGTCTAAAAAGTAAACAATTGTTCATTCATTATTAAGTGAAATGTTTTATTTTTGCATGTATATTCATAATTGCTCCCCAGCTAAACAAAAACGTGTTTTATCCGATTACTCGATTACTCGATGAGATTTTTGGTAGAATACTCGATTACTAAAATATTCGATAGCTGCAGCTCTACTTCTATCTACAGATATTACAGACATATTGTGCACAAACACACAGTCTGGTTTATTTTTAAGCTGCAGTGAAAGTGAATTCGCTAAGTTTTCATTTTGGATTCAACTTTGTGACCATCAAAGGAAAAACTGGTGACAACTTTTGTAGTCAAAAGCCTGAATTTCTCTTCATCAAAGTTAAAATTTGAAAACAATATTCCCTATTCGCATTGTTTGCATTCACATAAATTACATGTGGTGAGCTATTCTGGTGTCTTATAAATGATGTATGACTGGGTGTCCAACAGTGAAGCTGAAATTATACTAGTCCAGGCTTCATGCAGTTGAGCAGCTTGTTTGTTTTATGACATTTCCTGTTTTTCCACTTTGGTTCAAAGCTGTCTTGTGACCACAGCTGGATCAATAACTGAACAGGTCTGTGCTGACTGTTGAAAGATCAGCTCCTCCATCAGGTATACAACTAAGGCTGTCCATGCATACACACACACACACACACACACACACACACACACACACACACACACAAGTCTCACTGTTGTTTGGAGTGAGTACCCTGCCAGCACACACACACACACCCACACACAAATGGACCCATCACAACCAGATGTGTCCCACTCATTATTATTGGCTCTGATTGGCATCTTTGGAGCCATCACCATAATTTCCATGCTTGTTTCTATTATCAAACTCTCACACATGCCCATATGCTCACATAGACATATTAACAAAACCATGCATAAACACAAAATGCAACATGCCAACGCAGTCCTCGAGAGCCCAGCCAGTCCAGTCAGCAGGAAATAACCCGGGAGAGGGATGAATAAATGAGGAGAGCGCAGATGAGAGAGGGTCAGGGGAAGACAAAGAGGTGGACGGGATAGAGGAATGAAGACAAAGGCAGTAGTCGTGCGGCGGTAGGAAGCAGAAACAGCGAGCAGGTGGGAGGAAACATATTGAGAGACACAGACGGAGTGAGGGATAGATAAGACGGAGAGAGAGAGGGAGACAATGAGAGATGTGTGCTTGGCAGAGCAAACCATCTATCTTTCTCTCCTCCTGCCATCAGCTTTCTTGACACAAACCCAAACAATTGGCTATAACTGTCTGTGTATGTTTATCAGAGGATAATACCAGCAGATGCCACACACACCTACACACACGCTCACCACCAGCGTCCTGATGTGTAGCTAAGTAGAATAGTAATCAAGCTATTCATTAGTGCAGTAACAAAGGCCATTACTGGCTAATCAACAATCTTCAAACTCAATCGAGGAAAGCTAATAGAAATTTAATCCAACAGCGCACTTGAATATGGTGAAGATTGCGTGTAAGTGTGCGTGTGTGTGTGTGTGTGTGTGTGCTGATATTAGACAAAACAATTAGCTCATTGTGATAAGATGAACAAAAGGACTTTGTTGTTTCAAACAATTACGGGAGTGTAACGGTCATGGAGAAAAAAAAAACAGAGATAATTTGTCATAAAATGTTTTTTCCTCAGCATCAAATAAATTCAGCACTTAAAGTAAAATCAGTGTCTAAATGTATCAAATGAAACCACTGTAAGGAGGTAGCCTTTTATTTCTGGCTGACTGGGAACACAGGGGCCGACCACGTGAACCGGCGTGACCGTGGTGGAGGCTAAATGTCACATCATTCAGTTTTAATTTACAGATAATTGAGGTTTAGGAGCATTTTGACTTCAGATCCAGTCATTTGTATAATGGACTGAACCACACATCAACCGCTCTCAAGTGTCAACAGAAGCACATAATCACGGTTTATGGTTATCCTGGGAATTGTATAATTTGGTACTTTGGCCCATAAAGCCACTCGCTAACTCCAAATTCAACATCAAACTATTGTACATGAATAAATATCTGAGTGTATATACAATAATAAAAATGTCTAACTACTTATTAAAATGGTATATAGATCATACTCTTTTACAATCTAACTTGACTTCATGCTCAAAGATCGAATCCTGCTAAATCTAAATAGTAGAAAATCAGCCTGTTATGTATGTACGTTTCTGACATCACCACTTGAGTTTTGTCATTAGCAAGTGCACAAATGGCGAGTAGCAAATTGAAGCAGACAAGATTTGCAGAGAGCACAGAGTGTGTGGTGTTTCTGAGTTTGTATTCATTTTGCCTCCTCCGCACTGCCATGACTTTTGTCTTGTTTGCTCCACTTCTTGGCACCGCTATACTTTTCAATTGATAGCATTCTAATAAATACAAATGGCCACATTATGTTGCCAACAAAACCTCTGGACTAATTGTCCTCTCAACTTCACCTCACCACACCTCACTCCCTGCACCTCTGCTACAGTAATGTGCCCTTTCCTCATACTCCAGCTGCCTTGCAATTGCATATTTTAGTCTTATATCAGGGTACACACACACCTATGCATACATTTTAAGCATAATAAATAACATTTACAAAATACATCACTAGGGGTCAAGATTATCAGAGGCTGTCTTTCACTTGGAAACGGATAGTTCTGTTGTTTTAAAGGTTGTTGTCAGAAGCGGGATTCGAACCCACGCCTCCAGGGGAGACAGCACCTTAGACATATAGAACTGATCGATATGACCTGATCTGCAAAGAGATGGAAAAACAAAAGATTAAAAAAAGATACAGCCCCGTGAAATTGATTGGTTTCCAGCCTGTATTAAAAACAGTGTTGACGTCCATGCAGCAGTCAGGGACAGTTGTTAATAATAACCTTGCCACTGAACAACATTGATTGTGTGATGTGTGATTTCCAGTCACCTACAGTATATCTGTGCTCCTGTCTTAATTGGCCATATGTCCTGGTGTCTCTGTCTGCATCCTCACTACACTTGGGAGGTGATTAGGACAATCCTGCTGCCCACTGCTTCAGTGGGGAATTTTCTGCAGCCACCAACCCGAACAGAGCACAATGCATGCCAGGACTACCCAGACTGGGCAGATTGTGCAGGTTAACATAAGGTCACTCTGCATGGGTGCACATATATATGGGATGTAAGGAGGTGAAGTGTGCATGTGGGTGTGTGTGTGTGTCAGTGTGTGCCAACATGGGATTTCTGAGGCTTTGACAGCTTAATTAACTGGATCCAGGCGAGTGACATAAAGACCCAATTAACCACACTGACATAACTGGGTCGCCATCGACAATCATCCCACACTGATGTTCTTAAAGACACCTTTGATTAAAAAAAACTCTTTTATAGCATTCATCTGTTCAAAGATCAGTGAAGAACACATTTTATCAACGTCATTTAGCTCCTACGTCATAAGCACATGATGACAAAGACTGCACAGATCTCAATCCATGAGACAATTTAGAAAGAGAAGCAGCAAAGAGGTCTACTTGTTACAAATGTATTTTATCGAGCAGGTTAAATTATCATTTATCAGTTTGACGCAATATAAAGTTACTGCCTTTACCACCTTTCAAACAGATGTGTGACTATGTGAGCTTCCTCTATAATTAAAAATGAATATAAATATAAAAGTGGAAAGAGGACCTTCTACAGTGTAGTTGATTATTTAGTCAAATGCAAAGATAAAAAAGAAGAAAAAATAACTGTGTGGGCAGGATTAGAGAACTCTCCAAGGTTTGTACATAAAAAGAAGCAGGACTTGTATTCTTAAGAGTCGTACCACAAGGAATTAAAGAGTAGTTGAGCATCAAGGAAGAAGTACATATACAAGAGAGAAAAAAGTCCCTAATGTGCAGCGGAGGGTTAGGAAAAGCACAGCGCTCTCCAAGGTGTCCCACACAGACAGAATTGGGACACAGGAGGACACCCAGTTGGACTGGGACAGGCCTACAGAGGCCTATTTATAACCTACTACTCCACTGCACCTTGCTACGCTTCCACTGAATGATGCATGACATGCACATACGATACATTGGTATTATATTACTCAGCTGTGACTTGTGCTTGTGAATGTGACTCTGAACATTGTGCTTTTGAATTATTCCCCAATACAGCATTTATTCTGCAACATGCAGCACATTTTTAAGAACAAAGATAAGTTGCTGCTACGGACCACGTCCCTGAAAACTAAAATAAGGCGACGAAGTTAATGGCTCACTTTCAGCAGTGCAACGTTTCAGATGATAGAAAGGAGAGGACGAAACCAGGGGACAAAATGAGGGGACACGTGGAAGCAGGTGAAATAAAGGAGAGAGGGGACAATACAGGAGATGCAAAAAAGAGGAAGTTGCTCAGCACTAAAGGAGGTCACAGATGTGCTGAACAGAAAGCTCACAGAGGCTCCTCTAGAGTGCGCACATGCACAAACACACACACCCTCCTGCACGCAATCATGCGCACACACACACACACACACACACAGTGTTACCTCTGAGATTTAACACAGGTGCAGATGCTTCACAGTGATCTATTAGACTCACCCTCTCATGTCAACATTCAAGAGTGGAGAGAGACGGAGAGAGGGAAAGATGGATGGGGAACAATCTCGAGAGGGGACCGGATAAAGAAAAGGTATTTCCACGGCAACGGCGAGGGAGGGAAAGATAGAGAGTTAGGGAGGCAGTGATTATGGTGGAGGAGGAGGATGAGGAAACATGGAGTGCAGGGCTGGGAGCAGATACCTGTGGGTGATCTATTAACGCTAAGCCGACAATGTCAACAAAAAGTGAGAGGAAGCGGGAGGAAAAAACGAGGGAGCCTATGGTGGGGAGGGAGGAGGAGTGCAGTGGGATGAATGGAACAAATGAAGAGGTAATGAGGAGGTGAGGGGGGACGGAGGCAGAGATGCTGTGAGTTGGAATTTCCATACTATGTCAACAATTAGGTGAAAGAAAGATGAGGGGGAGCAGAAAGGGACTAAGGTGCTGAATGGAGAGAAAAGGGAGTGGAGGGACTAGTTGGAGAAGATATACTGGGGTAATCCATTAGACCCAACTCTTGGGAAAACAAGAGCAGGAAAGCAAAAGTCATGTGAGGAATGCAGGAGGGAGAGGGGAGGGGAAGAGGAGGTAAAAAAAAACTGCAAAAGGCAGGAGGAAGTTGGTGGAGGTAATAATTTATCCCAGAAAGCTTGTGTCAAAAAATGAGGTGTGTATGAGTGTGTAAAATCCAATAGTAACTCCAGCTACTGCTACCTGCCCAACGCATCTCTCTAAGAAGCAGAGTCAGACATTAACATAGACGGAGTACCACTGTGGAAGATTGATAAATGGGCTGCACTTTAGAGACATGGTGCAGGTGGACGGTGAATAAATGGGAAAACGGTGGTGCAAAATGTGCAGGAAGCAGAGAAGAAGGGCAGTGACTTGGAAGTGGAAGTTAATATATATATATACATGGGGAAGTGAGCATGGATTGCACCATCACAAGTATTTTATTGTGGAGGGTAAAGAGTGTGAATTTGAAGCTGGTGTGTGTGACTTCTTGCATATTCATTGGATTATTCAGTTTCATGTACATATGAGATGCACACAAGTGAAGTTTGTGTGAGGGATGAAGTTATTTTTGTACCCTACATGTGAGACTTTGAAGAAACACGATAAGGAGCTTTTACGATTTGGGGTTTAAACAAAGGCCATTACAGATCACTGAAGATAAATCCAATGGGATGCCTGAGGTTTGGAGGAAGTAGGAATCTCAGGGAAGAGGCGGTGAGAGCGTTTCATGATGAGAGATCAGGTATTTATGTGGACGACCAGGAGAGGGAAGGCAGATGAACCTGGAGCTAAGGGAGGAAACCATTTCCTCGTTGTGTGTGGGGGGCGGGGCTATGATGACCGCCTCATGGAAATTTTATTATATTCAAGCTTGTTCAACTCACAACTGGTCAATTCTAACACCAGATAAATTGTTGTCTTTCTTGGGTGCTACAAATTCAAAACAAGGAAAATAGGAAACTGGAACCAACTAAAAAAAAATAATAAATGAATAAACAAGCAAACAGAGTGAATATTAAAAAAGAAATACTCAGAGAGGAAAGAAAAATGCACGGGGACTGTGGCGGCAGCTGAAGGGAGGGAAAAAAACACAGAAATGACAGTTTGGGGTGAGACTGTTAGGGGATGGAAAGTTGAAATGAGACCCTGAGCTCAAATCATTAGAGGAAGAGGCAAGACGAAAAACATCCAAATCCACTCAACAGCTCAGACACGTCGAGGGAGCACTTCCCCAAACAGACGCTGACCTAGTAACAGCTGGAATCAGAATCAACACCTAAAATATCACCGGGGAAAAGTTCAAAAGGGAAACGCTTTCAATTTGTGACAGAGGGACTAAAAGTTAGAAAATTAAAAGATTAAACTTGTTCACTTCTCTGTTCTAATATAGCATGCTGTACTTTTTGTTCCCCGCTAATCTGCAAGCACAGATCGTCATAAAGAAATATTTGTTCTGGAGGCACTTACAGACTTCATGAGGTGATGAAATGGTTGAGTCCTCCATTTATTTATTTGTTTAAGCAACTTTTGGTATTAACTAAAAATGATGAGAAATATAATTGTTCAACTTGAGCAGTTGGGTAAGCACCCTTTCATGCAGTAAAGGCAGCGTGTTGCCAAACGGACTCTCGTGGTCGTCGTGAGCCAGCGCTGAAGTGATTGACAGGTTGTTAAATTATAGCACAGCCCCGTGTATGGTTATGGGTCAGTGCGGTAAAAGTGTTGAAGCTCTCTCTATCTCTGCTGCTTTCTTTATTTCTCTGGACAGTGATGTATTTTGCTTTTCCTGCCGAAGCCTCCCGTTTACTAAGTACTTTAACATCACTAATGGCAACAACAGGAGAGGACCAGAGGAAGAGGGACAGGGAGGGAGGACCGGTGAAAGGGAGAAAGGGACACAGAAATGAAACTGCAATAAAAAACAAACTGCAGGACCGATGTGTTTCAGGGTACACCTCTAAAGCGTGAGTCATCTGTGAATGAAGGTTTTCCTGGCAAATCTATTCACCATCAAACTTTCTCTGCAGGTTATAAAATTACAACGAAACAGTTTCAACTCTTGAAATTATTCAGAAACTGTGACTTGACCAATTGAATTAATTCAATCAAATACTGGGAATTTCTACCAAAGAGTGTCTTTTTTTTTTCATGGTCAAGCAATTTATACTTGAGTTCCTCCTTTTCATTCCTCTGTGTGTTTTCAGGGCGACAAAAGAGGCACGTCCTCAGAAGTCCTTTTCCACACTCAGGTTAATCAGCAGCAGCACACTGTGGCCCTCTCTCCTCCAAGGTCTTAGCCTTGCTAAGTTACTTTAGTGCTGTAATTTAAAAAGAAGGAAGGATGCTTGTTCAAGGTAGGATTCAGGAGATACGAATTAAAACCTGCATTATTCTTCTCAACCTCAACTATTAGTGGTGCCAGTCTTTAGATAAAAGCTTTGCGATGACATCACAATGTATTGCACAACAAAAACAAACTGAATATATATTATCATTTAGTTCTAACGATTTAAGGCAGTGGTCCCCAACCACCGAGCAGTTGTTACCGGGCCGCCCAGAAAGAAAAAAAAAACATATAACTTCCGTTGTATTGATTATTAGAGTCGGCAAGACATTTTATTTTGAAAGGAACGACAGGATTCTCTTCAGCTTAACTTTTGCCTTTGCCTCTTGACACGTAAATACACTTGTCTCGGTCACGTGATACAACGTATCACCTATTACGGATAATGTCAGATACGAAAAATAAGCCTGCAAACTAGAAAATGAATAAAATACTAATGTCTTTGGAGAGCTTCTTTGCAAAGGGGAAGAGGACAACTTTTTATGCTGGTCATGTTATTTTATTTTTGCTATCTGCCACACCGGTTTGTCGTGCAAAAAAGGTTGGGTACCCTGACTTAAGGGATGTTTTCTTTATTTTTTCTTTATTTTATTTTTTTTAAAATTGTGTGTATAGTAAAACAAAGAACATGTGTCGGGATGCTTGTACAGTATCATGAGTGGGAAGCTAACCCTGTCAGTGTAACACACAGCGTGCAGTGTGTGTGTATGTGCATGTCAAAGCTGATTCATTGTACAGTGTAGGAGTGCTGATGACACTCCATAATCATTAAAGCATGAAGAGGCTCTGAGCTGATTGGGGGCATGCTAATCCTTTTTAATTGACTCTCTAGCTCTCCAGTGTTATTAAAACCACCCAATAACAAAATCAGCTTTGCTTTATTAGTTTGGTCAGCTGAACTGTTACAGACCTCCCCGTTTGTTTGTGTTGCATTTTGTTGCTGGATGTACACTGTAAAGTTTGGTAAACACACACAACAAGGGCATATGGCTCGACTGGAAAATATCATGTGATGAACACAATAAATCTTTTCAATTACATTCAGGCTGGGAGATGTTGTTGGACACAATGTAGCTAATAAATAGATGTGAACAACGTGCGACTTCAGCACCAGAATTGTGAAGTGATTTGTGAGAATTACTGATGGCTTTTCAAATATTTAACCATAACAACACTTTTTTTTCCCCCACCACCATTAACTTCACTGTTACCTTAACCTTAGAAATAATCAATTGGATATTTGTTTTTCTCCACTACATGCAAATGTGCTAGTTTCTAAAAATTGTATCCACTAAAAATAACCTTTCTGAAGAGTAATTAACCTGCACTTCCCAAAATCGCATCTTTGAAAACATAATTTAGCAAACAGCAAAAACAAAAAAAGAGCAGCAAACACCATCCTGAACAGCATTTTCTCACTTTATGGTTTCCCACATAACTACAGGAAGATCTTTCTTTATCTAAGTGCTGTATCTCAGTCTCTGCCAGGTTACACGTACGTACCCTATAGCCATCTACCTTTGAAAGAATTATACATCTGAAATCAGCAACGCATCAATCGCGCCAAGAGCTTCTTGGCAGAGTGTTTGATAAGCTAATGTTTCAAGATAATTCGAGGGTGTAAGCAGTATCATGGTTAATACGACTTTGCAGGAATGTAGTTATATTTGATTTCACACCACCAAACACATGGTAAATAGTATGAAAGGAGCAATAATGGGTTTTTACAACGAGACGGCAAAAGATCACGTATTATCACAAAGATTGCACGATACTTCTGATAATGTTCTGTTATCAGCACAGCAAGTTTATTAAAAAAAAATATATTATTTGCACTGACAACGACCTCCTTTAGTAGCTCACTGAAGACTATTTAACTGAATAGTGATGTAAGTGAAAAGCAATTAATTGGTAGCAATTATTCAAAGCCCTGGCTTATTAAACTTTTTCAGTCTTGGTCCCAAATGAGGAATTTACTGTCCCGGTTGCTCAAGTAGTTAAGTTAAAAAAAAACATTATCTCACAACTCCTGCCAGCTGTAGAAGTGAGAACTATTTTAGGTGCTAAATTATTTCATGAAATATTATTTGATTTTCATTGTAGTATAACTCTGTGA
Source organism: Pseudochromis fuscus (assembly GCA_900323345.1). Classification (NCBI taxonomy): domain Eukaryota; kingdom Metazoa; phylum Chordata; class Actinopteri; family Pseudochromidae; genus Pseudochromis; species Pseudochromis fuscus. The sequence goes on from OOFC01045566.1 coordinate 15,257, forward strand.
AAGTACACAGAGAGCTTTTGGAGATGTTACAGATTCACAACTGTACACGTTTAAAAGTTTTACGTGGTCCTAAAAGATTTACAGGGTCTAACAACTCATAAAACCTGACAGAACAGAACAGAGTTTTGTTATTTGACACTGTAGCACCCTGTGTCAAAACTGTGTGCTCATTCATCCATGACAACACTGTCAGGATTGCCGAGGGCAGCACGGGTAGCTGTCTGACAATGCACTACACTCTACACTGTCATGTCACCATCAATCCACAGCTTTGTCTCCAACTATGTCAAGAAAGACAAGGGGCATGGGGAAGACTGAGAGACTGCCAGAGTGACAGAGAAAGAAAAGTCCAGGAGAGAAAAAAAGGCAGATAAGAGTCAACAAATAAAAATTTAAAGAGACAGAACACCAAAAAAAAAAAACATTTTACCAGCAGCATATTTCATTTTTTCCCCCATATCACTGACAGAATACATTTAAAAAAGAGGTAATTGCAAAGGCAGAGTATCCTGCAAGTCTTCGCCAAAGCTTTTGAACAGGTAATGAAAGGGGAGAGAGAAGGTTCTCCTAATTTGAAGGGTGTGGGGGGGATCTACACAAACGCCTTCATTATCTCCTAGCCTCGTATTTCTAAGTGAAGCACCCGCTCAGCCCTCTGCATACCACACCGACAAGAGAACAAAGCCCGGGTTTCAAAAAGACTCAAACCTCAGACCACGGAAAAAACGAAAACTACATATGATCACCGGCCTGCATACATCCTGTTCTGTCTAGGAGGAGAAAATATTGCAGGTTGTGTTGTCAGTTTAGAAACAAAATACAGAGTGAGTGGATGTAATGAGAAGCTTCCCTCTTTGAATTTTGATTGATAGTTTCCTTAAATGGCCTGGACGACGGGCAAATGCACTGTAAGCACTTGGAGTTACAGTCGCTGTGAAAATAGCTCAACTCTTCCCTGTGTGTGAGAATCTCTGTATAGGTTTTCATACAAAAATTTCCAGTAATAATCCGCACACAGTTCATGTTTTCTGAAATCAATATTACATGGGAAAGGAAAGAAGTCAGAATTTGTCTGCAATATATTTCGCAAACAAAATATATTGGAGTCTCCCAGTCTAGACAGAAGCAGCGACTGGAACCGAACTGAAGTGAACTGAGAAAACAAGCAACAGATACACAAAAATGTATCAACAGAGAGAGAGGCTAGTCGACAGAATAAAATAGTGAGGAAGTCTAATAACTGATGCTGAGGTTTTGAAATGGAAAAGCCACATTTCTGATGCAGTTCTGCACAGTCTGTTGGCTTTGGAGTGGGATCTGACTAATGCCTGAATTTACTGACATGGCTTATCACTGGATGAGCAGCCTCCCAAGGCTCCTAAAATCGCAGCTTACATTGCATGTATATATATTTTCTTCGCCTCTCTTTATGTGTATGCAATTGTGACACCATGTTTTCCAAAAGACGCTAGAAAAGACTTGCACTGGTGTACACTTACTGAAAGCCAGATAACACTATATGTGTGCTCGCATGCATCTGCGTGTGTCCACTTATGTGTCAATGCACAGACATCATCGGATCATAATCCCTCTCAACACTGCCGACATCCAGCAACAAGACAAAAGCTTCCTCATCTGCCCCATTTGTAAATTACTTTGCAATGATAGACCATCACAGAAGCTTTTTAATAACCTTAACACCATTTCAATAATTCACCTAGGTAGTCGGAATAAAAAAGAGATTGCTGACTAATCTGTGGATTACGGTGATGATTTCTGACAGAGGTTGAGGATCAAGGTAAAATGTGATGGGAGATGAGCCGTGGGGCTTACTATGCTAGCTCAAAGAGGATTAAGGTAAGGATCTATTGGGAAAGCAGCATTACATAAATTGTTTTTGTGCACAAAAACACACACACACACACACGCACAAATATACTCACAAAGGTACACACAGTCATATGCACATGCTTCTCTCGAGCATGGCCAGAATAAAAAAAAATGAATTCAATTCTTCTAGTGCAGTGGGCACAACATTTTGTAAGGCCAAGGATATTACAAATTATATCTATAGACTTTTTATATCCCCTCTGGTTCTTTCAATTTTGTTTTTTTTTTAGTTACAAAAAAAAAGCAGCCATTGTGTCTTCCAGCTCTATAGTTGTTTATTTCACTGGATAAAAGATATGTTTCATCTTTTAAACTGGTAATGTGCTTCTGACTGAACACAAATACACATTTTAGATGTTCTCAGAAATTGTTAATAAATATATTGTGAGGCACAGAAGAACATGGAGTTCTGCTGGGATGTGAAAGAGCTGTGAAGCTAAAGGAATTCAATACATCTGCTTCTATCTCTGGACACAGGAAGAGACTGTGTCTTATTTGTTTGACAGTTTAATTCTCACTGTCACCTTCATTGCCCATTTAAAGCACTCCACTGGCACCAAAGTTATAACCTCCAGATAGATTCTGCTAGTAAACGTCATCATATGACACGTTAACAATGGCGAGCGCGGGGACTGAAATGTGTGTCTGCGTACAGTAGACTGGATGAGTGTGAGGATGAGGTAGCCGTTAGCATTTCAGCCACCCCACACCACTGATGCCATCTGACAGAAAAGTCTGCTGTGATTTGCATCACAAAGTTGTACACACACACACACACACACACACACACACCTGAACATT
>OOFC01045569.1:0-11156 GCA_900323345.1 Pseudochromis fuscus
CTGTAATTACATGTTTGCTCTATATGATTCACTTTGCTGCCAGTAACATAAACATAGGATATAATTGTCAAAAATAATTTCCAGTTTTTATATTTTTGTAGAAACACTTTTTGCACGGAGGTCGCCATGTTTGTTTACATCGCAATGCATTCTGGGTATGACGTCAAATGGTGGGTGGTACTGGGCTGACCGGTGTTTTGAGCTGTAGCGGCTAACTGTTAGCAGCGATGAACTCGGTTCAGCCCTTTCAATTTGAGCCGCAGCGGGACCAAAGACATGAGGGAAGTGAAGATGACTCCCTCAGTGTAAATGGAGAGGACATTGAACACGAGGAAGTGAGAGTTGGTCATTGTCGATGGTGTCTCTGTGGCTGCTGCTCCGCGATGGTGACTGACAGAGGGAGTAGTCTGCTGTAAAGAGCTCAGTTTTAGGTCCGCCGCTGTCCAAGGTACTTATGTGTTTCATATTATCTCACGGTATTTTTGTATTTACTATAAATTTTCAAAGAATAAAGAATTTAAGGAAACGTGTTCTGTACTTTATTCACAGACAACAACAAATCCGACGTGGTTCGCTTCGCTCGTAGCTCGGTCAAAGGAGACGGTGACAACCTTGCTACGTCATCAATCCAGAATCCAACATGTATTAAATTATGTTATAAACAAAACGGATTTTATAACTTAAAAGACACGTTTTTACATTTTTGTCAGTGTATTTAAATAGTAGAGGTCTACCGTTGTGTTTCTAGACCGATTTGTCATTACAGTCGGGGTTCCTTTTAAGGCCTTGAAACCACAGCTGTTAGAGGCTGATATGTAACAACGTCCTGAATTGTTATAAAAAAATGTAATAAAACCCAAATTGTAAGAAGTTGTTACATTTTGAGCAAAGTTTTTACTTCTTTCAGCATCTTGTTACATTATCAATCAGTTGTTACATTTTAGGTTTTATTACTTTTTTTTGTATTACATTTCGGGCTCGGCACTTCTGTTACATTGTTGACCAGTTATTACATTTCAGGTTTTGGAGGTTATGTTTTTGCCGGGGTTTGTCTGTCTGTTGGTTTCCAAAATAACTCTAAAAGTTACAGATGGATTTTGATGAAATTTTCAGGGATTGTCCAGATGGGGATAAGGAACAAATGATTAGATTTTGGAAGTGATCCGGATCACCGTCTGGATCCAGGAATGTTTTGAAGGATTCTTTAACATTGGGAGATAGGACCATATGTGACATTTATGCAGATGACTCCACCAAAAATGGTCAAGACACTTTGAAAAAAGATACAGGACAAGTTTCTAACATGGTCTACAATATATCAAAGATTGATCTGGATAAATGAATCCAGATCAAAAAATCCATCTTTGAAAGTTGCATCATAAAAAAACAAATGAAGCTAGAAAAAAGCCATCCAGCATTTCTAAATCCTGCTGTGTCCGTTTTTATCTGCTGCTGTTCAAAACCTTTCAAGACATAAAGACAAATATGAAGCATGACTGGAAGCTGTGCATCATATCGAGGTGCTGACATGTGATTAGCTCCTATATAGACAGAGATATTGTTAGCTATATAACAATACACACAGCGATGTTACATTAAAAATCTGCTGCTGACATTAAGCTGCTTCCACCCTGACGTAATTCAGTAACGACAGAATTCACTTTGAGGCACAGCATGAAGATTCAAGAGGATCAGGGAGTTTCAAAAGGATTAGGAGGTGAAGATTTGTTCCACGTTCACTCCAAATCTCACAAACACTTCATTTATATTTTACTTTCCACTGTCATGTTGACTCCGAGCCAGAGCTTGAAGGTCAGGTCTGCCCAGAACTTTTCCTCGGAGGTGAATCGCCTTCCCGCCGCCTCCATCTCTGCCCAGTCTTTGATCTAGCTCTGTCTCCTGGAAGCCAGCTTGTCACACCTCAGTGACCATCACGTAAATGAGGATTTATTGCCTGCTCGGTGTGTCCAGACCTCGGTATGAATGCTTTTGTTTGGCAGCTGTTTTCAAGCCGCCATTGCCAAATTCAACTCTGCTCAAAGAGTCAAAAGAACAGATCCGATTAGTTGAACTTCTGGTGAAATACTTTCCACGATTTTCCTTTAAAAATAGCAAAATTCACTCTGCAGCAGCATTGATTGGTATCACACTTGACGTATGATTTTGCATGAGCGCCCACAGGCTAACATTGTGGCTGCTCAATGATGTAAATGTCAACATTATGATCAATATAACCACCAGAGGATGCAATGTTACATCATTGTAGGACATGTCTTGTTTTTTCTTCTTCTGGCAGTAGTGATTTTTCAACCCTGTTGTGTTGACAGACAACACAATCCCATCTCATCCCACCCTTCAATTACATGTTTACTACCAGGCCTCTACCAGAGCAGTGACCTGTGGAATTGCCTGGTGTGGCTGTTTCACCGAAGGATTGGAATTGGATGGGAATTTGAGCCCAAGGGGGATATGACAAGAGGCCCTGGACGCTGAATGACAGAACTGGACTGGACAAGTTAGTGGTCACTGCTTCAGCACTCTATTATCGTCTGGAGGTGGTCGGAAATGCGAGAAGCCCAGATATTTTTCCCTGGTGATGTAATGACCCTGGGAAATTTCAAACTGTATCTGAAAATAGTTGATATTGATAGTTTTTAGTAGTGCTGTCAAACAATTAAAGTTTCTAATCAGATTAATCACAGGGTTGCTGTGGATTAATTTGATTAATCCCGATTAAATACTTTTTAATCTATATTAATCGCGTTTAATTTTGCATGAGGGTGGTTTTTCACAAGCTGGGTGATGTGTTAGCCAAAGTGCTAGCAGTATGTGCTAATGTATGCTTCGTGTTAATGTGGTATTTTAAGCTGAAAGGAAAAAGAAAACTACTTCCTGCAGAGTGTCAGTGAAATATTCTTGATTTTTTTTTGTCCTCAGATTTCCTATGCAGAGGACCAACCTGCTGTTTAGCATCCTCCATGTTTATTGGTTGGTTCTGCTTCCTGTCACCACAGGATTAACTTCCTGTTGGTGCAGGTGTGACGGTGACTCCACTTGAACAAACTGCCTGAAATACAGAGACGTTCAGAGTCGTTCTGTGCTGCAGATGGATTAATTGCATAAAAATGATTAATCAGATTAATCAGTGTTAATTTTGACAGCCCTAGTTTTTAGATTTTTTAAATAATTATTAAAAATGTAATACACAGATGTTTAGGAGGACTTCCTGTAGTAATGTGAGTTTTCATGGGTTCAGAACATAGACTGTAATTACACCGGATGGAGCTAATGTGATGAATAATGCCATGTTGGTTTTTTGGATCCAGAAATGACCCTGTTTGGATATGAGGGGAGGCGTTAGGAAGCAGGTCTGACCCTTGAACCCAAGGACACTGCCCAGTGTAGAGTTCAGGTCAGGTCCCATTGGAGAATAAGCCTGTCAATCAAACAAACCACGCCCCTAAACCTTCCTCTTTTTAAATATACACTTATTTATGATTCAGATGGACCATCAGATCACTGAGAAGAAGAGTTGACTTTAGTTAATAACATCAGAATGACTTGTGGAAAAATGCTGAGTATTTCAGGATTGATTTCAGCCCCTAGTGGCCATCAGTGGTATTGCATGTTTTGTTTTCTGCATTGGCTTCATCTTTGAGACCCTGTGGCTACTCTCAGTAACAAAAGTACCACAGATAACTACATAACCTGTCTCCTCTCTCACCTGACAACAGCTGACCAATCAGGATGTGAATTACTGACTTTGAAAAGTTACAGGAAGTGGTCGACACCCACTAGGAGGGAGGTTTCAGGAGGAAAACCGAGTTTAGATTCAGCTCAACGGCCTTAAAAATGACTCAAAATTAAAAATCTGTGTATGTTAACAACATGTGCTCATTAGATTAATCTCTTGTCTCCTCCTTTTTCTCACCAGGTCAATACATGGGACACATGCTCGTTTCTAATCTTGAATTATGAGGTTCTTCTGTTTTTCTGGCCTTGGGCCTTGATTATTTCACCGCCCGTGCTCCAGATCACATGCTGTGTGCAGAAACACCCTCGAGCTCTGAAGCTTTTGTGTTTGTGTGTGTGTGATAACATCCTATGACTTATTTAGGTTGAGTTTGGACATGTGTGTTGCACCCGGTCCCCCACTTAATGATGTAGTGACAAAACAGTTTGTGGACTTGCTGGGAAACTGTATCTATAGATCTAAGCTTTGATGTACACAGTCTTATTCTGGGCTGTGAATGGAAATCTTAGACTATACACAGACACACACAGTCAGACAAAAACATACACGCTGCTTTTAAGGATTCGAGGAGCATAGGCCGGCGTATTTAAAAGTTCTCTCACGGACCAGTGTGGTTATCAAAAGTGGAGTAAAAAATAAAAAAGAGATTTTGTGTACTGTGGTTTCAAAGCGCAGAGTTATACAGAGTAACTACCAAACAAACATTTCAACATGCCTCTGCTCAGACCAGCATTCCTATAGCAGCCACACATCAAATATCAGAGATAATACAGCCACTAGTAAAGCAGACTGGTACTGTATGTGGCAGCAGATGTTTGTAGTCGAGGGTCTGACTGTAACATTTTAACATCAAACACAGGCAGGAGCAACAATACTGAGTTCATACTGGTCATTACAATAGAATGAACGAAGCTAACATGACATCACCTTTTGGTTTATTGACTCCAGTTTGGTATTTGAACGCTGTCACTGTGGTAGCCAGAAGTGACCATATTTGGATATGAAGGGAGGAGTGAGGAGGCGGGTCTGACCCTTGAACCCGAGGACACTGTTCAATGTGAATGAGACTGGAGTTCAGGTCTGGTCAGAGTCCGTTTTATTGTCGGTACCACAATTTGTACAAGACATACTGAGTATTGACATTACCTTTCTCTCAGAGCATTGGTGCAACCAGTAAACATTAAACAAACTCTAAGTCATTATAAAAGAAAGTATTTAAAAGTTTTCAACATTAAACATCCAGGGATTATAAAAACACAAATAATGGCATGTAGAAATAAGCTAAGCTAAAACTAATCAAAATAAACTAGGTAAGTAAAAACAACATCAGAAAAGTCTGTGGATAGGACCAGTGCAAATTCTGTCATGTAGTCTCATTGAAGACTAGGCTAATAATCAGGCTATTAATCGGGTTAATAATCACATTAATAATCAGGTTATAATCAGGCTAATAATCACATTAAGAATCAGGTTATAATCAGGCTAATAATCAGGCTATTAATCAGGCTAATAATCATGCTAATAATTAGGCTAGTAATCAGGTTAATAATCCGGCTAGTAATCAGGCTAATAATCAGGCTAATAATCATGCTAATAATCAGGCTAATAATCAGGCTAGTAATCAGGCTAATAATCAGGCTAATAATCAGGTTAATAATCAGGCTAGTAATCAGGCTAGTAATCAGGCTAATAATCAGGCTAATAATCATGCTAATAATCAGGCTAGTAATCAGGCTAGTAATCAGGCTAATAATCATGCTAATAATCATGCTAATAATCAGGCTAGTGATCAGGCTAGTAATCAGGCTAATAATCATGCTAATAATCATGCTAATAATCAGGCTAGTGATCAGGCTAGTAATCAGGTTAATAATCAGGTTATTAATCAGGCTAATTGCTACTAAGAGGAGTTGACTATAGCTAATGACATCAGAGTGACTTGTGGAAAAATGTATCACCTGAATATTTCATGATGGAAAATGATGATTGGAGCTGGAGTTATTTGAAGCTTTTGAGTTTTTTGAGCCAGCACCAAGTGGCCGTCGGTGGTATTGTACTTTTTTTGCACTTCTGCATTGGCCTCATTTTGAAAGCCCAGGTGCTTCGTCTTTTTCTATCCACATGGTAACTACACAAGCAGATGGCTCCTCTCTTACGAGCTGAATGAGCCTTGATGCTGTCGCCTCAGTACCTGCTCAAGGAGGTTCAGGTTCTGGGTTTTCAAACCCAGAACTTCTGTGAAGACTACTTCTATTGTTACTGCAGCTATATAAATCAAATTGATTCAATGCATCTATAAACAGTGTGACTGAATAACTACATTGTTACATTCACCACCATACATGTCTCATTTCTCAAGGTTCTTCTTCTATTTGCAACATGACCCCAGTTTCACAAAGCCATGTGGTCAGAAAGGAAACCATTTACATCCATTTGCAAAGATAATCTTCAATCACAAGGACACATATGGCTGCTGGTGCTTGAGAGGTTCATGCAGCTCATCTTTGCCTTGACATGTTGTTGCCAAGTATGAGCAGATTATGTTGTTATTGGGGAGAGTATGATGTACTCTGAGGTGAAGCTTCATGTGTTCAAATGCTCAGAGATGTGAGGGAGGTCCACAGACACAACTCCAGTACTCATGCAGTACCCCTGCAGTACTCCTACAGTACTCACTGTGCAAACTGTAAAAAAATACATTTATAATTTTAAAGATTTTTTTTCCTTTTTGCTGATGTGACAAATGTTTGTTGTATTTTTTAACACAAAAAACTATTAATACAAACACAAAATATACTACTAAAAATAAATGTTTATTTTATTTCAGACATAATTTAAGTTTGTATGTGTATTTATAAAATGACAGATATCTTTGTAAAAAAAAAAGATTTTTTAAAAATAATTTAAAATGTAAAAATTAAGTTTGTTTAATAAATGTGTTTTATCAGTTTCATAGTTTTCACATCAGTAAATATCCTTCGCTAAATAAAAAAGATTTCATGTAAAATTAAAGCTACAATCAATCAATCTATCTATTAATTTATTCATATATTTATTTGTGGTGCTTCAGCTGCTGGAAAATTGCTGTTTTTATCTGTTTTTTGTTATTGTTGTTTTTTACAGTCTACATTTCCAAGACCTTTAATGTCACGATTTACAGAGAAGCTGTGGGTAGGAGGTCAAATGATATTTCAATCCATCATTTTCACAATAAAATAAAATAAAAATCTTGTGATTTTCTCTTAACAAACATTAAACTGATGCTACTAACACACACCGCCTGTGTCTCATCAGCTCTTCACTGGTGTCCACAAACTGTTACACATACCAACAAGTCACCATCAAAGACAAAGACGACTGCCTCTGAAACTTGTATATGTTTATAGCGAACCTTCAGGTCAGACTGAGTCCATGTCAGGGCTTTTTGAGGACAGGACTGTGGTGGATTTCTGACGACAGCACGAAGCAGAATATTTCCAAGACTTATTCAGAAAAATCCAAATAAGAACCAAACAATGATGCCAAGTGTGAGGCTTTCCTCTTTATGAGAGAAAGTACTGCAGCTGATGTGTTTCTGAGAATCAGCAGAAAAACTTCAACCTCATCATTTGTTCATAGAAAAAAATACAAGATATTGATGTCACATCACATGAAAACACATTAGACTTTCCACATGCTTGTCATGTTCAGTCTAAATTATCATTTAAAAATGTGAAAATATGTGAGTGCTGGGTCTAATCCTGTGACAGATATGACGTCCCTCTACCTTTGGCATGCGGCTGTCAGACAGAGGTCACACTAATTCATTCTTAGTGAAATCCCAATCACGCAGATCAATAGTCCTCAGCGGCGTCGGGATGACCTCTGGCTCCCTCCTCACAGCTCCACACTTTTCCAAGAATGTGGCTCTAAACCCAGTTTTGAGTAATGACTTAGTGAAAGGTCTTAAGTAGATTACTCATGAAAACCACGCTGAACGGTTCACTTTCAGAGCAGCAGAGCGTCTTCAGGGCTATTGTGTTTGTATTACCCCTTCAAGACACAAGAACTCCTGGTGATTATGGACAAATCCCCACAGCAATCCCTCTGGGGATTACCTGTTTTCTTTAGACATAAATGTAATTAAATGCATGAAGTGGCTCCACTGGAAACAGTTGCTGTTGCACACCATGAGAAACCTGTTTGACCTCAGTAGACAAGCTTTCAGCTGCTGATATGTTTATTGCAACAATAAAAATTGATCACAAACCTGCAACTGGAAGCTGCTCAGAGATCACAAACCTCCACCAAGGTATGATCCAGGTCTGATGTCCACCAAAACTGTCCCAGATTGTGACAAAGTGAGGAATTCAGGATTCAAGATTTCGGGACCTGGTTAGTTTGACTGACTGACCTGGTCTCCAGTGAACCCTGAACTCAAGTCTCATCCACATTGGACAGTGTTCTCAGGTTTGAGGCTCTGACCCACTTTCTGACTCCTCCCTTCATATCCAAATATGGTCACTTCTGGCTCCAAAAATCCAACAAGACGACGTTCAAATGGAAAACTCATGGAGTCCACAAACTATCAGGTGACATGTTAGCTTGGTACAGTCTATGTCCGATCTGTGGTTTGTAACTACTGAGTCCTTCTTCTTCCTCTGTGACTCATAGATGCAGTCAATGTGTTTTGGTGCCCCCTAGTGGTTTTCTGTTGTCACTGTCTTTTGTTTTTCTATGATATAAAGAAACTAGAAAGTTGGTAGTTTTAGTAGTTTTCCTACAGTGTCAAAATACAACCACAGGCAAAAACAAAGCATGGTGGTGGTAATAAATTACACACACCTAGTGGACAAAACAAAATCTTGCACAATTACACATCAACCAGAGTTTAGAAAATTGTTTTCTTCATGTAAAATGTGTTGAAAATCCAGAAGGTGTGAGTTAAATTTGTCTTGTGAAGTGCTATTGTTGTGCAACTACACACAGCTCCTCTCTTGTTACTGCATTGGACAAAACCAAAACTTTTTTATTTATTAAATCTCACAAACTTCAGTTTACATTTCAAGCCAAGACACTGGAGGTGAGTTTACAAAAGAAAGCATCACAGCCTCTCTGCTGTGGATTTGTGTATTTCTCCACTTCTATTTTTAAACAGTTTTTCCCCAAAAGAAAATCTGATCTGACAGACTGCAGCGATACAGAGAAACACAGTTGGAGAAAGATGGATGATGCATGATAAAAACACACACAAACACAAAAGGTGATAACAGAAAAAACACTGCAACATGAGTAATGCGTGGTTTATCGTGACCTTATAGATCATGGAGCCTGAAAGACTCGGCAGAAATGTATTCTCGCTGTCATCGCCTACAAACCTGCGTCCGCCGCTGTGTGTATTTCTGTGCATTTACCATCTGTATCAGCACATCAGGAGGTCATGTTGTCAGTATTTCTTCTTATACTTTCACGACTTTAGATGTTGTACATGAGAGGAATCTTCACAGGCTGAACGTTAGTATGATACAGAAATAGTTTGAAATTTTGTTAACATGCTACCAGCATAGCCCCATGTGTGACCTCGGCTCTGTGTACACTTCATACTTCAGTCACTCAGGCTTCTCAGGGCAAATCTTATGGAAAAAAAACATATTTCCTCCATATGGTTTGAGCTGAGGAGCTTGTGTAACCGAGTCATGGAGTTTACAGAGCTGCTGATAGCTCAACACAAAGAGGAAAGAGGAGCAAGAAACTAGCCTGCCTCTGTTCAAAGACGACAAAATCCTCCGAGCAGCACTTCTGAAGCTCAGTCAGTACAGTGTTTTACTGTGTTTTTAAACCACTTATTCAATGTGGAGAGGGAGCACGTCTATGTCATTGTTTGGATTGGATATGTGTTCATCAGTGGCCTGGAGAAGTGCTGATAGACAGATGTTAATACTGTTGTATGTGGATGTTCTTCAGTATCAGTGTGAAGCCAAGCTAACTGGCTGCTGGTTGTAGCTTCGTATTAAGATAAGATACGATACGATAAAGATACAATATGATAACGATACGATAACGATAAGATTACGATACGATAATGATACGATACGATACAATGACCTGAGATAAGATAATACTGTATTCGTTCCACGCTGGGGAAATTCTTCTGTCTCAGCAGCAAACTTAAAAATAGGAGGACTAAAGAAAAATACAGAAATACAGAATAAAAAGTGTGGAAATAAGAATTTAAAAAGTATATACAATAATCACACAGATATAGAAACAAATATAAAAACAAAAAACTAGTATTTCAACCAAAATGTACACAAATAAACAGATATGTAAGTAGAGAAATAAGGATTCAGGTGAAAATGTATATTAAAAATATATACAATATAAATATAAACATGTCAAGAATAAACTATATACATATTTAGATATATATATAATGTAGACGTTTTGTATACGTAGTGGGTTTTTCCTTTGTTTGGTGGAATTACAGTAAGTTGGTTTATGCTGGTCACTCTGTATCACCGGCGATACGCTCGGTGTTAAAGGTTTGATTTTTATGCCGGTCATGTTATTTTATTTTTATCTGTCACATCTTGAAGGCCAGTCTGTGAAAATAAAGCCTACATTACACCGGTCTGTGGTGCAAACAAGGTTGGGGACTGAATGCTATCCCACCAGATCACCAGGCCAACACAGAAACAGCAGCGTGCTCGCTCACACTCTCAACCATCTCAGATCATCAGTTAACCGAATAAGCTCGTCTTTATCAGCCGGTGGAAGGAAAAAACCAACACATGCAACTCCACACAGAAAAGCCCTGTCAGGGAGGTGGGAGGAAGCAGGACCCAAAACCCAGATCTTCAAGTAACAGAAAAGGTCTTTAATAAAAGAAGAAAACTAAAGGCTCTGCACCAAAATGGCAGGAAAAATACAACACAAACTAAAATCCAAAACACTTGAAAACTGGAAAAACCAAAACTTCAAAAACCCAAGAAAAACCAAAACCCTGGAGCAAAAACAACAAGTAGGGATCACAAGACACTAAAAGTAATACGCAAGAAAAAGACACAAGAAGAAAGACACGAGATGTAAGGATCATGAGCAAAGACACTAGAAGGACATTAGACTACTGGACGTAAGACACAAGAAGAAAGACATCAAACACTGGAAGGAAAACACAAGATCACAGACAACGAACGGGCAACAAGACAAAGAGACACAGGAAGTTAAATACACTGGGGTAACGAGGGTCAATTCAACACAGGTGGAGAGGACAATCAGGGAAGGCTGTGGCAGACGAGACAACACAGGTGGAGAGGACAATCAGGGAAGGCTGTGGCAGACGAGACAATCAACACAGGTGTGACCAACAGGAAACAACTAGAACACAAGAGACGAGACTCAAAATCAAACAGGAAGTGACAAA
>OOFC01045586.1:0-10498 GCA_900323345.1 Pseudochromis fuscus
GTTGCAACGAGAGCAGCGTGCACGCCTGCGGATGTCCGACGCCAGCACGGCCAGTACCTACGACTCTGCCTGCTGCCTGGCGAGCCCTCTGGAGGAAGAGGAGGAGGAAGAGGAGGACGACTCGAGCAGCCGACTGGACCTGAGCCTCAGGTCCGGCCTGTGCTCTCCCAGCAGTCAGAAGAGTTTGGATTTTGATTCGGGCTACTCAGAGGCGTCGTGGCAGGATGATGGTGTAGTTCTCAGGAGGACGAGGAACGTGCGGGTGTCATCATCAGCCTGCCTCCGCACCAACAGAGCGCCGAGCGGACGTATTCGACCCAAATCCACCTCTGACGCTTGTCTAGAGACGTGGACATCGTTTGAGGGCAGTGACCCAGAGGACTGGACAAACTCTTTACTGACCCGAGGGCGCAACCGCCAGCCTCTGGTCCTGGGTGACAACAGCTTTGCAGACCTCATACAGAACTGGATGGACTTGCCGGATTGTCCCGAACCCACTGAGCTGAAGCCGAACTCCAGACGCCGACTGGGAAGAGGCTTCTTTGTCAACATGAGGAGGAAACTAGCTGGATTTTCTAAGAGTGTCGAGGACCGAGTGAGGATGAGGTCCACAGACTCTTCTCACGTAAACAGAACTGTCAACGCTCCAAAACGTCTGTCCTGTCCAGTTGTGGCAGCGCAGCCGAAAGTCCCCTTTTTCCATCGGTCACACTCGGGCATCAATGAGCTTCACACAGACTTCTACCAATTTGCAGCTCTCATGAAGTCAGGCAGCCGACAGCCCATAATCTGCAAAGATATTATCGGCTACGTCTGACACAGTTTCATGTAAAAATGTACAGAACGGACCAATCATGTCTTCACAGTCACTTTATTTTAATGAGATGTGTCTCACCTTTTTTATGCTGTTACTAAGCTATTGGAAATAAAGATGTTGTCAATATTCAAACTCTACATGCTCTTATTCCTATTTTGCATGTGACACAGGATATGTGTTGGTTAATATGAAGTTTAAAAATCTTTCTACTACCTCTGCTGTACGGCAAATGAATGTGGGTTCATTTGTTTTCATTAGTATGTCATACTCGGGGCATGTATCATGGAGTTTGTAGATGCATGGCTCTGAGCATTTGAAGTATAATAAAAAAGATAAATTGAAAACGTGATAACATCTCAGTTGTGCAGACTTTAGTCATTCCAGGACAAATAAGGGCATTTGTTGAGTTGTCCATTTCAGAAGACATTTTGTTAGATACCAGGGAGAAGTTCTGTTCTTACTCAACAAAAAGTTGAAACCTTCGGAGAGGCTTTAAACAGGACGACAAAGCTATTTACAGGCCAGGACCGGAGGCTGTATCAACACAGAGCGCTGTGTGCCCAATGAGGTAATTCCCCGTGAGTCTTTGCAGGAAGAGGTGAAGAGAGGCGAAGCAGCTGGTTGCAGATGGAGCACAAGTTTACTCTCCCCTTTGCTTCATGAAGCATAACGTCTTGCTAACAGCTCCCTGCCTCATTTACCCCGGTTTCTGCTCTAACACGAGGCACCGATGCTTTAGTTAATAGTACAAATAATATCTGGGCTCACTAAGTAACAGGAAAAACTGCTGATACCACGGAGTAGCATATGCACCAAAGATAAGCTAATGATCACTTCACCTTTGCTTTTACAAATTCGCTTTCTTCATCAATTCAAAAGAAAAACAGCACCAGACAATATAAAGATAAAGAAAATTTCCCAAAATGGATTTCCCATGCTCCGCGCTGCAGCCCGCCTCACAAATCATGTCTGATATCAAGGATATGGGAGGTTAGAAAGAGAGATGGTTCTTCCCGGGAGCTGTTTGTCTTGGCCGGTTTGTCAAGGTCTCCTGTGTCACTGAAGCCCAGTGTTCAGCACTCGCGTGGGATTTAACTCCTATCAGAAAATAGCTTCAGTGTTTCAGTGACAGTGAAAGTTTGTACAGCGGCGTGCTAACAGAGCATTTCTAGTGAAGGGAGTTTAAAACAAATCCTCTGAATCTTCACTTTTTCTGAGCTCTGATGTTTCCTTTTAAGCACAGACCAGCTCCCCACGGTCTTCAGCTGCTGGATGACTGCATCAATACATCACCTTCTGCGGCTGACCGAGATTCAGTAAGAGAAAGAGGGATGAGAGGGGAGGACGCAGGAAGCAATGGATCCAAGTCATTATTCAAACTCATCTCCAGAACGTAGTCCTCTGTCTACGTGCGGAGGCAGGGGCGTCGTTTATACACCAGGATGTGCCCAAAGATGTAAAGCATCGTTAATCAACAACCATAAGCATGCATTGAAAGTACAATGTGTTCATACCAAAAAAACAGTATGTTTTTGGTCATAATCTCATCATGATGTGTGTTATTGGAAAAATCTAGAAAGTGTTGCAAAATGTCTGAGGTGTGTGATACAGCAGCAGCCTGTGGGTCAGACCTGGGTCAGTGATGAGCATGTTCAGGGTCAAAATGACACTAATAACAGCTTCTAAAATGCAACTTAATGAACCTTCATACTTTTAGATAACAGCTACAAAAGAGCACGTCTATAATTAGTTTATCATAAACCTGTAACAGCTGTTTGTTCATATCAGCATCACAAGCATGTGAACATTTCATGACACCCGCTGAGCCTCAAAGCACCTCCATGATGCTCCACATGCAAAACATGATTTGATCTGCTATAACACTATCTGTTACCCTGCCTTTAAAATAAATAACCTTGATGATGATGAACTCCCTGTGGGTATTTTCTAACTGGTCTCCTTCTGCTGCTGGGTTTATCAAACTGGTCATTATACAAGTCTGTATTTATAACCATGTATACTGTGTTTAATTTCCACTTCCATAATGTAGACTGCAATTATTGCATCAGGTACCAGTAAAATTCATTCTGGACCCTGCTGGTGTGTAAATGTAGGCAAAGAAAACTGTGGCAACCATGGCAGCAATAACTGGATGTTTAGAGAAATAAATCATACTCTAAGTTTTTCTATAAATACTGCGTTCCTGGGAAACAAAATCTTCCTCTTATTGTGTAATTAAGGAGTAATACAGTAGGATTCAGACACATTTTACTCTTACTGTAAAATACATGTTGTGCTGTGAACTGCAAGACTCCAGGAACTTATTTGTGTTTTTCTGTTTCATTGCATCCAATGATGTAATGCCAGATGAATTTTAAAAATAGGGGTTGACAGACATATTTTCTGATGATTGGGATTCGTGGAAACTTTTTTCTTCATTCGCTCTACTCCTGCACTTCTTCTCTTCTTTTGTTTGACCACCATTTGAATCTCTTCTTGACAACTGTCTGTCCTTGTCATATGCAGACCAGAGTTCAGTCTCGTGACACACACCTAAATGCCTAACTTTTAAAATGCTAATGTTCTGGTTCAAGCTGAGCCATCTCTGTATAAGTACCTGCATTAGGCAGCTTTCACTGCTGCCGTCTGTGAACCATTGCTACGCTAATGGAGTTAAAACTTATTCAGAGGCACAAAGGTAAAGCTGTTTCAGCACGATTGCTACAGCCTGTCAGTCAAAACACGGTACTTTATAAACGCTTATACAGGACAAAGACTGGCTGCCACCCACTGCAAGTGAGACTGTGTTACTACCACTCAGCATAAACAGTATTCATGACTTTGGCACCCAATGTGACGTACAGCGGGTCTGTTGAGGCATCACAGACTTACAGGGTGGCCCGGTCTGATGTGATGGACACACAACAGATCAACTCCTAATTAAAAGCTGAGAGGGGGATTTCACTTTCTTGTCCTCACTGGTAGACCTGGGTACAGCTGTGAACTCGTGTTCACTAATCCTTCACTACCACCACCTATGTTGTAATTATCTCTTTGGTAAACACAGGGAGAAGATGAACTCAGTGATGGTGTTTGGCAGACTCCTCAGCTCTGTGGTTCTTTCTGTGTTGATATATACAGGCTCTAATTAGAGCTCCTACCTGGAGGTGTCGGAGAAGGTCTGGAGTCAGGATCATTGTCCTGTCAACCTAAACAGGACCTGGACATGGATGACAGTTTTAGGACACTCTGGTGGTGCTTGCAGAACCCACAGCACAGTACGTGGTGGATGCAGAGGTTTGTGCAGCTAAACAGAGGTGAGATGTTGTACAATTACTTGCTCTATCAAGGGTTTATTTTAATGACTCTTGAAAAAAAATAACTGTAATTCTTCTACTGTCAGTGTCCATAAACAGGGGAAAGGCATCAATGCTCAGGTTGAATATATGACCAGAGTTACAGAAGATGATGATGATGATGATGAGCACGGGTTGTCTTCAGCAAAACAAGAAGTGAGTGAATAACAATTATTACAATTCAGTTGAACTGCTCCCTTTACCTGCTGCACACTGGAGTGAATGAAAGTCAGTGCTCTTCCAAGTCTCCTTTTGTTTTTGATGATTCAAAACAGCTTCATCTGGTCTTTCGTAAAAAAAAGATTTTGTTCGGAGAACTTGTGGTTTATTTGATCTTGGTAAGAATAAAGGAGACATTGTTTGGTGTCTCCAGCTTTTGCATGAAAAGCCTCCTGACCAGAAGATATGAAACAGTGTCACTTGAAAGTGGATTTAAATGGCATCATGTGACCGTTTCGCCATTTCACTGGGAGCGACTTGGCATCATGTGACGCTGCCACTTATCACAGAGAGCGAACTGGGAGAGGGAAGAAGAATATCACGGTTTTTAAAAAGCACCAGGTAAATCACAACATCTGGATGTCTTCTCGTGAGACGTCAGGTGACAAATAACAGTTTGATTCACGTTGTGTTCTGGATGACAGCCAATAGACTGAGTCACCAAGCTGCTTATGTAACTTAAAGTTTCAGGGTTCATTTTTGCAGCGAAACCAAAATTGCTTTCCTTCATGGAAAAAGGAAAGTTAAATTATCTCATGATATTTTGATATTTGATATGCGATACTTTAAAATAGTCGAGTAATGTGTTGGACAGATGCCCGGCAGCATTTGGCTTCCTTATCTGTCACAGAACCAGATGGTGATTAAAAGTCTGTCTGCAGCAGCCAGAAAAATGTTCAGCCACAGATAGAGAGTATCAGAACTTTATGTTGTCTTTACTGAAGAGGGACACACACACACACACACACACACACACACACACACACACATGCAGGCTTTTCTTATTAAACCATCGAGTACTGGGCAGGAAGTGGAGAGTGGGGGGTGTTCAGCCTGCAGCCTGACAATGTGATTAATGCTCTTTTTTGTTTTCAAAATGTCAGGGTAAATAAAAACCAGAAGAACATTTAATTCAATACTAGACCATCAGTTCACCTCATCTCAGCTCCTCGTCATCACACATGACTCCTTCATTATAATCCACCATTAAAAAATAATTTCCGGAGCCGTGAATTCATTTCTGTTCTGATAATTATTTTCTAATAATATTCAAACATCCGTAGCTGGACCCCTGCAATGAAATCACCGGCATTAAAGTGCTACTACTTTGTCATTCCTCAATAATAATGAATGTGTATGTGTTTTATTTGAAGCAAAACTCACTCAGAGATCAGTTCATCTTCATCCTCCTTGTCCCAGCCAATAGGACTTGAACCAGGGGAATCAGGAAATCATCATACAAGCTTTATTTAGAAACCACAGCTGCTTTCTTTCTTTCTTTCTATAAACCGGACTGTTAGGTTCATGGGAATCATAACAGTTGAGATGACACAGGCGAAATATCCCAGGAGACATTGCTTTGGTTCTCATGGCCAAACAGGGCCCCTTAGGTCAGACCCCACTTCCTCTGTTCAGTACAACACACGGTTTTACAAGCAAAGCCACAATCCTGTAGTATAAATAAGACTGCCTCATTAGGGGGTCGAGTTGCAGACTGCTCTGTGCTTATGTCATGAATTGGTGGTTTAATACTTTATCAGAATCAATTTCTTTGTGCGTTCACATGAGGAAAAATCCTCATTAAACCTGTACTGATGCAGCAATAGTTAGAAAAACAATTAAGAAAAGAGCAGAAAACTACAACACAAAATGATTAGTTTCCTGCAATAGTCAGCATTGTTTTTGCTCAATTTGGTCGTTTTTCATATGTTTAATTTCTCATTTTTCATTTCATTCTCTGTTGTCTTCGGGTTTCAATAAACAACCGCCACCTCTGGAATGTAGAGCTATTTTCTGCCATCTATTCTTGATCTGAATTTGTTCATATGAGAGAAGACCTGCCTGGGCTTGTGTCACTTTGCGTCCCAGTTAACCCACATTTGGCTCGGTGACAGCAGCACGGGCCTGAGCAGAGCCTGCAGCCTTCAAACGTGACTTCTCTACACGCTGCTGTGGAAAAACAGAGAAAAACACCACGGCAAAGGGAATGGAAAAAACATTAGCTTCTCTGGAGATAATTAATGGTTTTTCTATTTCTTGCAGAGCCTCCAGTTTGAGCACTACCATGAAGCAGCAATTTCCCCTTCATTAAGACAGACCCACAAGGTTCATTTAGTAAAGGCAGTGACACGGAGACCCATGCGTTATCTTATAAACTACTTTTATGCAGCTGTCTGACACTTTGCACGGCTGTAATAAAAACAGTTTGAACTTAATACGAAGAAATAACACAAAGCAGGCTTTCCACAGCTCGTGGAAGACACCAAAGCCACAAATTCCCCACATTCCTTCATGCTTTGCCTGTTCGAAGATGCAAGTGTGAGAGCGTCTCTGGGCATTCATTCACAACCACATGACCCAACGTGTGTTAGTGTTCAGTGCCAAGACATCCACTCTGACAGGCCGGCTAAGTCAAACACACACTTTCTCTGCCAAACACAAATATTCACGCTCACACACACACACACTCAAACGAGGTCACATAGTTTACCTTGATACAAAAGGGACAGAAGGCTTGAGGCAGTAAACCAGCACCTCCTCTGAGGACCTCGACTGAACCCAGAAACCAGAGATGCCAATAAGCCAATAAGATGCTCTGGTTTTTTTTCAGTTTGGAAAAACATCAGTTTATTTTGGTGGATCTACAGTGTATGTGGAGATGTGTATCGACACACCGAAGCATCAACTCTGGACTGATAATTAGTGTTGAAGTACTCAAGACTGGCCTCGAGACCGATCTTGAGACCACTTTTTAAGGGTCTTGGTCTCGGACAGGGTGGGTTTTTTGATCAAGACCGGTCAAGACCAGGGTAGCACTATGTGAGAAAAGTATAATGTAGCTGCTGCCTTCCTGGTGTCATATGGTCCTGTACACAGAGAGTGGATGGAGACGACTGGAGACGCTAGGAAAATTAATTTTTGTTGTCGTTGCATTTATGTAAAAAGCAAACTTAATGTTTTTGGAAAAAAGATGCTGGTCATTTGGCTCTGTTTTATTGTGATTTTTCTTTGATGTATACGGTCTTGGTCTTGTCTTGGTCTCAACCTGCAAATCTCTTGGTCTTATCTTGGTCTCGACACTCTCTGGTCTCGATAATGTCCTGGCATCGATTGGTACGGTCTTGACTACAACACTACTGATCATGGAGTCTTTTTTACCAGCATTGACCCTCTGTTAAAACTGCCTTCAATGACTAATAAAAAGTTCCCCTCATCCTTCTGGACTGAAAGTATCTCATGTGACTGACATTTAAAGGAAAGCAATGAAACCTCTGTCTTGTCCAAACATCTCCAACACAGGAAGCAGCACAGCCACGAGCAGGGTGGGAGGACGGGTCTGCCTGGCTCGTGGTCGGATGAAGTTAAGGTGCAGAGAGATAAGCAGAGGAAACAGACAGAAATCCTCCAGTATCCAGCAAAGGGAGGAAGCAAAATGCTAATGAGGGACAACAAACTAGAGCGGAGCAGAGGTTTGTCAGTTAAATAGCAATAAAAAAAAAAGGTCTGTAGTGAGAAGAAGTGTTTGAGTGTGAAACGATCACACAATCGGTCATTCTGCTGAACAGGAAGCTGAGGTCAGAGGAGTGACCTTGATAAGTCGTCTTCCTGTGGTGCTCCACAGCATGGTCGTGCCACTAACTGTCCCTGCACAGCTTCAGACAGAAGACCCCTCACCAGACGGCTGCACAATGGAGTCCTTCTCCGGTCTGAGATGGGCTTCACTGACGAGACGACAGAAAGCAGACATTGTGTGGTCTCAAAGATCTCTCAGTCTCCCACTTCCTCCCACTCTTTTTTTCCCTCTGACATTTCCACTTCCAGCTAGTGTCCCCCCATCTCATCATCTGTATCATGTCATGTTCACTTTAATAGAAATAATACACCATTTGTAATTGATCCTTTGTGTCTGCAGAATGGACCCCTGCAGGTATTTGTTAGTGAAGACGTGTTTGCACAGACTCTGCTTTAGCGCTCGGTCCAGCCGGTTGGTCACGGCTGATTTGCTCTCACACTGTGTTGGTTATGGATCATTTGTTATGATGGCTGAACTTATTCAGCGACCTCCTGTCCTGATATATGCCAGAGCAGACAGAGTGTAAATAGAAATGTTGAGAAAAATGAAGAAGTCGATGGAGGTCATGCAGTCAAACACAAATGATGATCACGGCACTGAATGGGTTGTTTGTTTATGTTTTCACTGATTTATTTCTAATATGCTGGAGTAACACAGTGAGATGCACATTAATCCTGTTGACCCCAGATTTTGGCAAGTTTAACCAATCAAAACAAAAACCTTCAGATGGTGTCAGTGGTTGAACTTCAATTTCTCTGAAAACCATTAATGTGCACTTTATGCTTGAGGGAGATGGCATTTGAAAAAAGCTGAAAAATTCAAATTATGTTTCATAACAGATCAGATGGGTATGAGGGCATGTAGTCATGTGGGCAAGAAGAAAATGATCATGTGAAGGCCCAGATGCCTCCCTCCTCCACCACAAAAATATGACTATTTGAAGATGGGAAACTGGCAGAGGTCCTCAAGAAACAAAGATGAAGCTGCTTAACCTCTTTTTGTTTTTTGCAGCTGTACAGAGTGACAGGAAATGGGGTCAAAGGGAGCGGGGGAATGCCACCAGCATCAGTCCAGCTGACCAAGAGTTGAACTGAGATACTGGGGGGGTTTAACATAACACATGGGCTAAATTGCCATGTGGTATGTTCCCGAATTATCACGTTACCCCTAAGTTAGCTCAGTTAGCTACTAGTAGAAAACTACTAAAGCTTAGTAATCAACACATCATATATTCATTGTTCAATCCATACAAAAAAACATGATGGAAATAGCTGATGCCTCCTGACAGCAGCCTCATATTCATTACTGTACACATAAGAGAGGGTGATGGATCTTCACACCTAACACTTAGCAAGGGAGACAATTGCATTCACACAGTGGATGCTCCTGGCTGGCAGGGAGGTGGGTCCTGCTCACAGCTCCTGTGTCAACACGGCCCGGTGGAGGTGGGCTGCTGCAGGCACCAGATGGCCGTCGACAGCACCTGGACTACTGTTGATTTTAAACAAAGCTGTCAGTCCTAATGCAGCCCTCATGACTGAGTGACCACTTCAATACCACTGATGGAGTCAAATATTAAACTCACAGCTGTCAACCCCCTCAGCCTCTTTCACCTCCCACTCCCACCCGGCCGACAAACACCATCCACATGTTGACCTCGTCCAATTATCTGATGCTCGTTTCAGTTGATATCACACTGATTGCTTTACGCATCTTTTCCAACCTGATATGTTGATTCTCAGTTTTATCAGTTATCGTATTTTTCAGACCATAAGGCGCACTGGATTATAAAGTGCATTAAGCGACTGTCTCTTAACAGGTGCCATTTTGGGGTCCTTATACACACCGTAATATTGTGTGTCAGCGGAGTAATATGTACAGTGGTACTGCTCGGCTCCTGACTACGGTAGCCATAATGCTCCGACAATACATCAAGCGGTGCGGCTTCGTAGTTTACCAAAGTCGTACTAAAACATTTTGACAGATTTTTGAGCGCCGTGCACCACCATAAAATCAATTTGAGGTCAGTAAACACAACCAGAATGAATACATAAAGCGCACTGGGTTATAAGGCGCACTGTTGATTTTTCAGAACATTAAAGGATTTTAAGTGCGCCTTATAGTCCGAAAAATACGGTATTTTCAAAAGTTTAAGATCAAACTAAAAATAAATACAACTCGAGGTCTAGCTACTTTTTCTGGAGCTTTCAATTACTTATTTCAAAGAGGTTTTTCAAAGTTGATTTATCTCCCTGTTAATATCTTAGTTTCTTTTTTTTGAGGGGCAAGACTGCTGCAGTGTAGATGCTGGGACCTGCTGTTGTTTGTTGTGTTTGGCTGATAAATGTGTAAAATATTTCTGAAATTATTAGTAGATCTTGTTGTAGTTGTTTTGTCAGACAGTCATCTGCTGATGAAATTACTCTGAAATCTTGAGTAATGTTTTGAGTACGTTAAAACAACATCACAACTGAAATCTGGAAAAACGTCCTGGTGTCCTGGATGTGGAAAGTATGACAACACATTGGTAGG
>OOFC01045591.1:0-11222 GCA_900323345.1 Pseudochromis fuscus
GTAAACTAAACAGTGAGGCCTTCACTGACCTTCCTCCTGTGGGAGGTAAACAGCGAGGCGTTCACTGACCTTCCTCCTGTGGGAGGTGAACAGTGAGGCGTTCACTTACCTTCCTCCTGTGGAAGGTAAAGAGTAACGCGTTCACTGACCTTCCACCTGTGGAAGGTAAACAGTGAGGCCTTCACTGACCTTCCTCCTGTGGGAGGTTAACAGTGAGGCGTTCACTGACCTTCCACCTGTGTGGTGTTCCATGACCTAACTCTCGATAGAGGTAAACAATGAGGTATACACTGACCTTCCTCTTCTTTGAGGTTAACAGTGAGGCGTTCACTGACCTTCCTCCTGTGGGAGCCTAACACAATGATACGTTCACTGACCTTCCTCCTGTGGGAGCCTAACACATTGAGGCGTTCACTGATCTTCCTCCTGTGGGAGCCTAACAGTGAGGCGTTTACTGACCTTTCTCCTTTGGGAGGTTAACACAGTGAGGTGTTCACTGACCTTCCTCCTGTGGGAGCCTAACCCAGTGATGCGTTCACTGACCTTCCTCCTGTGGGAGGTTAACAGTGTGTGTGTTCAGCTGATTAGCAGCAGCTGTGCTGACTTGTCTTCAATCTGTTGTTCTATGAATGGAACCTGTTGTCATGGAGACCTTTGATTGACAGCTTTCTGTGTGAGTAACTATATGCACCTGGGTCTGCAACTGTTTGTCTCCCCTCTCCCATTCACAATACATTGAGCAGAGCTGGACAAACAAATGTCCACCAGGACAAAACGAACGAAACTAGATGAAAAAATGTTTCACCGAGAAGAGCTGAACATTTTGGTAGTTGAATGGTTTCTGTAGCTGAAAGTATGTGGAAGTAATTAAAATGCTTCCAGCATTCACACTAATAGGGATCTCAATAGTGTGACACTAACTAGAAAAATGCATTTCCTGCAGAAAATGCGTGTGAATGCTGAAAGCTGGAAAGAAATTGCTGAAAATTGTATTAAAAAAAGTAGAAATAGTTGAAAAAGTAGAAAAAAGTAGAATTAGTTGGTAAAAGTTGAAAGTAGTAGAAAAAAAAGAAGAAATAGTAGAAAAAAGTTGAAAAAAGTCGAAATAGTTGAACAATTTTGAAAATAACTGAAAAGTTGAAATAATAGAAAAAAGTTGGAAATAGTAGAAAAAAGTGGAAATTGTTGAAAAAAGTAGAAGTAGGAGAAAAAAATTGGAAACCGGTCGTAATGTCCTAAAAGAGCTGAACATTTTGATATTAGAATGGTTTCTGTAAGTCAAAGTAGGAGGAAAACAGTGGTTTTCGAGTCCAAAAAACTTACAGAAGAAGTCAGAAAAAGAATAATAATAAAGACTAGGATCTCAATTCCCTTCCTCTCCCTCCTCCCTCACAGTAACACTCATTACAATATTTATTAAACAATAGTGAAATCTATCTACGAAAGTGAGAATAATATTAAATGGATAAATACGTGAATTAATGAAATCATACAATGTTAACCAAAATGTACACTTTAAAATGGGTGGAATGATGGAATCTGAAATTTTGATTCATTATTTATGAAGATTAATGACCATTGTGAGAAGAAGATTAAAGAAATGAAAACTCAGAACTTGAGAATTTAGAGAAATTAACTGAGGTGGCACCAGCTTTATCAGAATGAGAACACCATCTTTCAGTGCGTGGATTTCCCTCTTCTTTGACTCTCTCTGACCGTGTTCAGAATGACGTTTGGTTGAGATGTATGTAGGTGGTCAGTCCCGAAGAGATCTGCAACCGATGTTGCCGCAGGAAGAACCGGTTACCAGAGGTCTGTTCTGGTGGGGAATCATGGTTGGATCACTGGAGGATCTGTGCTAGATCCGTGTCACTTCTTCAGATGGCCTGCCCAAGCTGCAGGAGTTTCTGGGAGTTACTGATGCGTTCACTCAGTTGTTCAAAAACAAGACTAATTACGGCATCGGTAATTAATCTGTGCTAAGAAAAATTGATGCAATGAAAGGACTTGTAGTTGATACGCGGAGGTTCTACAAAGTTACAAAACTTAAAGTTGCACTCATAGAGGCTGCAGACAAAGAGTTAGGCGGACCCGTGCCCATAAAGTGCAAATTGTGGCTGGACGCATGGAGGTGCAGACACAGACACCTTAGGAGCAGGATCACACAAAAAGTGAATGCAAGAGTTGTTCATCTTATGTATCATTATGCAAATTAGAAAGTTGTCTGTCATGATATGTGTTGTTAGTTTTTTCCTGGGTTCTTGTGTTCTATGATTTACTATTTTCTTGTGATTATTTGTGTTTCTGTTCTGTGTGTTTCTAGTTTGTTTCTCCTGAGTTCTTGTATTTAGTTGTGATTTATTTTCCTGTGTTGGTTCTGTGTGTCATGTCCTTTTAGTTTGGTGTTTCATGTTCTACACGTGTTCAGTGTTTTCTGTTTCCCGTTGTATTTTGAGTCTCATCTCTTGTGTTCTTGTTTCCTGTTGTCACACCTGTGTTGATTGTCTCGTCTGCACAGCCTTCCCTGATTGTCCTCTCCACCTGTGTTCAATTTACCCTCGTTACCCCAGTGTATTTAACCTCCTGTGTCTCCTTGTCATGTGCCAGTTCATTGTCAAAGTTCTCTGTGTCTGAGTGGTTCCCGTGTCTTTCCCTGCTGTTTTGGATTTAAGTTTGTGTTGTATTTTTTCCTGCCGTGTTTTTGTGCAGCGCTTTTAGTTGGATTCTTTTATTAAATACTTTTTTTCGTTTGTTTTGGGTTTTTTTGTTTGTTTTTTGTTTTGTTTTGTTTACGGAAGATCTGCATCCTTGGGTCCTGCTTCCTCCAACATATCCTTGACATTGTCATGGGTGTAGACGAAGGGTTTGGTGGGAGAAATTTGAGTGGACAGTCCTTTGTGCAGACAAAGAGGGGATGTCTTTAAGCTTATAAAACTGAGATAAGGTTTGTCTTATTGCTTACCTCAATATTCAGAATAACATGAAATCACATGCTCAACAATCAAACAATATACCTTGCTAGGTGTTAGACTAAAACGTATAGAAGAATTCTGAAGATTACTTAATCTCTCTTATTCCAATAAGTAACATTTGTGAGATCATGTGTTGGAGTGATAAAAGCATATGAACACAGTAAAAGCATAAGAATACATATTTAACACTTAGTGATTAAAAAAGAAGTAACTATCACTACTTCCTACTTAGAATGCTGTATAAAACACATTCCCATAAAGATTTGTAGGGAGCAATGACATTTTAATCAGATTTTTCATAACATGCTCTTTTTAAGTTAACAATGGCTGCAATGATAAAACAATTAAACTTTAACACTTTAAATGAGTTCACAGAGGTTCTGTGTCCACAATGAGATTCTGAGTGTGGATCCTGAGTTCACACTCCTAAATTAATTTAGGAGTGTGGTTCCTGGTTAAATTACCTTTAACCAGGAAGGTTAAATGTCATGGGGGTTCCAGTACAAATGCAGGGCATGGAGGTGTAAATGCAGCATTTCATCCTTTTGGATGCTATTTCACCATGTTGGACAGGAGGAGGGGAGGTGAAAATCATAGTTTTATCCGGTAAGTGACAATCAGTAGTTCTTGAAGTGTAAACCTGCAAAAAGTTCTGTCTTCAGTGTCAAAAATGGAGAAGGCGGCAAGGTTTACAATTCTTTGCGTTCCTCCTTATCTGGTCCATAAGTTCTGACAAATGTCTTTGTGCAGCAGTTTTATTACTGTTTTTATTATTACTTGTTTATACAAACATGGGGGTTGGTGAGACATTGGAGGAGAGGTGAGGAGGCCTGTTAGGTCCATGTGTGTCTTTTGGATTTCCTCAAGCCATACAAAGAAATGCAGTGTTGTAGCTGATTGTTGCACTTTGTTACATAACTTTGCACAGCTCTGATGAAAACATTCACCTTACAGGACCATAAACTCTCAGGGAGTGCTCTCTGCACATTTCACACCTGTGCTTGCCTGGCTGTGCACCAGCAAAGTAATCATTTCTCCTGCCATTGTTTTTCTCCTCTGATTTTATGGACCTGGCCCATTTTATCTGTGACATTGTAATTGTCCTCCTACCTCGGATTTTCTTCTTTTTAACCGCTTTAATCCTCCAGCTTAATACTCCAACAAGAACTGGCCTTGACATCATCCACCATTCCAGTTTATCTACCAAAATGGATATGATATATATCTGTGCATACACAACTGATGCTGATGTAATTGTATTGTCTGAAACCTGGTTAACGGGTCCATCTCAAATCAAAATATGAGCAATGTTTACAGAACTGACCGATCCAAAAGATGTGGCAGAGTTGCACTTTTTGTCTAATAAGTTTCGCGTGAATGATCTTCTCCGTAAGTCATTGAGTGAGCAATTTGCAATTTGAAATTTCACACCACCAGCGACCCCAACTCTGCTCCGAGGGGACACACCACCACTGTGTGATGCAGGTGTCCAGTGTGTGCTGCATAAAGGCTCAGCAATCGGTAAGTTGAGTAGATGTCTGAGAGGGACCGTCTGTAACTTCAGCATCCTCGAGTATCTGCAGAGCTCAAACTGAAGAACAATATAATAAAAGCAGGTTTGTAAGATTTGATTTGTCTGTTTATTTTTATCAGTCAAATGTTAAAAATTCACAAACACAACACTGCCTCATCTCAGAACTTTAGAATACAATGGAAATAAGTGGGAAAACACTGTGCTGACAAACTAAAACTAAACCTTTACAAAGGTTTCTTTAATGTTTCACTTCATTCTGAACTTTGAAAAAAATCAATTAAATAAATTAAACAAACATTTCTGTGTGACCAGCCAATGATGTGAAACTTTGAAAGTTTTTATGACATACTGTGACATGCTATTAGTGATTATACTCTGGCTTTTGATTTAATCTCTGCAACAAATGAATCTGGAGAGAGAAACATAGAGACACCGCATAGACAGTAATGGAAACATGATAGATAAGATGTAGGACAGAGAAACTGGAGGTTTAGAAACTCCTTCGGTTTATTGTTTCATTGAAAACATTCATCCTGGACCTTCCAACAGCCCCTGATCAAATTCAACAAAAGCCAGCAAAGCTTTGAGCTGTAAGTTTGTGATAAAAGACAGCATAAAAAAGCATTAAAAAAAAGCACCAAAGCATGATATCACAATAGGGCCAGTCCCCCCCGCACACATGCACACACAGCTGATCACAGCTGACCATAACAGGTGTGAAAAAGTGGCAGTAAAGCTGCAGAATCCCATCGTCAGTAAATGTCTCAGCTATGGAGTAAAGCAAAGTCAGTGTCCAACTGGTCATCACGACAGCATCTTCCTGGCAACCTGTTTGTTTGCTGTGTTGAATAGAGTTTGTACAGCAGTCATTACATCGGCCCAGACTCCACTCCCTCTGCTGGACCACAGTACTTGCTGTCGCTTCAACCATCACACCACTCTAAACTCCTGAAAACACAACACACATTCAGTTCTCGTCCCGCTCCCTCTGACATAATCACAATATTGGAAAAGTTGATCATGTATTTAAAAAAGACCACTTTAAAATCTATGACTTACATCAATGATTTATCATCATCATCATTAACTATCATTTCAATCATTTCAACTGTTCAATAAACAGTTCCCATTAGATAAGTTATTGATAAATGGCTTAAGCACATTAATAGTTTAATATTACTGATAATGGTTAAAAAATATTAAGAGTTCTAAAAATATAAAATAACATTTTAAAAGTGATTGATTATTGGTCAAGTTAGTTACTGATAAATGGTTATGGTATTGCTTAACTATCAAAATATGAAAACAGACATTTTAACTGTTTGTCGATAACTCACCATGTGCATAAAGATACCAGATGTATTTTCTGTTTCATATTTATTTGAGTCCTTCTCAAAAAGTGAATTTAACATTTTCCTCAGAATGAATTGCAGCTCAGGACCATGTTTTAATCAATGATGTTATTAATGCATTTTTGTGTCTTCATAAATCAAAGACAGAAAAATAACATTTAAGATTTCGGCCGGCTGTGGCTCAGGTGGTAGAGCAGGTCGCCAATGAATCATAAGGTTATGGGTTTGATCCCCGGCTCCTCCTGTCCACATGGCGAAGCGTCCTTGTGCAAGACACTGAACCCTAGGTTGCTCCCAATGGTGGCTAGCACCCTGCATGGCAGCTCGGTAGCCATTGGTGTGTGAATGTGTGAATGGGTGAATGAGTTGCCTTGTAAAGCGCTTTGGGACCTAGCTGAGGTCAAGAAAGTGCTATATAAATGTACTCCATTTACCATTTAAAATTACTCTTACATAAGAATAAAGATATTTCATAGAAAAAGGTAAGTGCTGAATATTGCAATTTTTTTTCTTTCCTTCAACCTTGGGCTCATGGCTTTCTGGAATTATTACTTATTTAGAAGTATTTGCTCAGTTAATGTAAACTACATTTATGACAAATACATTTCTGAAGCAGATTTGAAACAGTGTTTTTGTTTTTGATGCTTTTTTCTTCCTGTGAACATAAAACTGAACAGTCAGTTCTCTTTTGCTTTGTAATTCAGAAATAAATACTTAATTTCTGAAATAAACCTTCAATGGCTAACTTCTGCGGCTTTCTCCATACTTGGGTTGCAGGGGTCTGCTGGAGCCTATCCCTGCTGTCATCTGGCAGGAGGTGGGGTACACCCTGGACAGGTTGCCAGCCTATCGCAGGGCTAACACATAGACAAACAACCATTCATGCTCCCACTCACACCTATGGTCAATTTAGTTTGACCTAACAAGCATGTCTTTGGACTGTGGGAGGAAACTGAAGTGCCCGGAGAAAACCAACACATGCACAGGGAGAACTCCACACAGAAAAGCCCGAGCCCTTCTCTGTCCCTCTTCCTCTGTAATACGATTATGCAAATTAATTAAAGTAACACATCACTACTGCATAATATTAACCTGTCCTGTCTCTCCTAGAGTCTGTCTACGTCCTCTCTGTCCTCTTTCTACAAGTATCTGCAGGTCTCTGGAGCAGCTTTGGAGCTGTGTGGTTTTCGGTATGTGGTCCCTGGCTGACTGGTTCATCCACTGTCCTGGCTCGGTCCCTAGCGTTTATTTTCTCTCTCTCTCTCTCCCCTTTTGTCTCTGTCTCTGCTTTTTTCTCCTAAGACTATGAACAACACACGTGATAAGTGCAGTGATGAGCTCTGACCAGCAGGTGAAGCTGCTGCTGATTCTCTACTTAAAAGACACATTACTGTCATGTAGTATTCTGTACCAGGGACATGCAGCCAGGGGAGGCAGGAGAGTTAGGGCCTCACTTGTCAGAATGGGAAAAATTAAATATAAATAAATAAATATTAAAATTTCTCTCCTGATCTGTAGTATGAAATTAATTTCTGTATGATTCCAATAAGTTTTATTGTCAAAAATCACTGATGTTGTGAACTTCCTCTTCAAATACAAGGGAGAGACGTGAGGCAGCGAGGAGCTGAGCCTCACCTCAGATCAGCCTCATGTTGATCTGAGATAAAACTGTATGAGGTGAGGCAGCCACTACCTCCGCCTCACAACGGTGGTGTCCATGATCCCACTGATTTGAGCTTATTCTACTGTTACTCTTCTTCTATACAGGGATGGCAAACACTAGCTAAAAATCTGAAATTTAAGTGCACTGCTGCAGTTCTTTTATTCTTATTTTTTTCTCTGACTGCAAAAATTGAAGATTTTTTAAATTATTCATCTTTATCATCAAGGTTTTTTTTGTTTTTTTTTTGGAATATGTGTGTATAATGCCGAGACGATCGGTGATGATGATATGAACCATAAATAGTAGTAGTGTGCAAGCTTCCAAGTGAATAAGGAATTTAAGCTATTCTATTGGGGTTATATATTTGTAAATCTGACTCATTAATTCATTCATTCATCTTCTATGCCCACTTATCCAAATTGTGTATTATTCTGTACTTTTGAGGTTAATTTAATTTGTTTATTTATGAAAAATTGCATATTATACATTAGCTAATTATGATGAAGTAAAATTCACTAACTGTTCAGCTTTGTGTTTCACTATTTTTTTCCTAAAACTAAATTTTGTAATGAAATTGGTTTATTAAACAACCAAAAAGAAAAATGTTTTTAGAAATGTATGAAACTTCTTATCCTTGTTCTTCTAACTGGATGTTTTTATTTTCATGTATACATTTAATTTCCTGCTCTTTAATTTCTGTCCACTACTAATGTTTCATTGGTGAATCCCTTTTTAGCAATTTATTAAAGGTACAATAATTCAAATAATCTCAATATTTTTTGAACATAAAAAATGTAATATTTAATTTTTTAGATTTATAATATTTTTAAGAAAAAAATTGTGCATTCAGACAAAGAGTAAACAATGTGTGCAGGTGTTTTGAGCTCTCCGCTGCTTTCCATGGTGTCACATATGATCTATTGTCATAGGATTATTAGCATCTTTGTTGGTGTTGCAGCTACTCACAGGTGATCACTTGCAGAGCGCAGCAGATGAGCAGCATCAGCACAGTAAAACCTGCGAGGGATGGGGCTGCAGCACCAGTTGGGGAGGAGCTCTGCATCTCTGTTTGCTGAGGAACTTCAGGTTCAGAGTCTTTACACTTCTGACTGTAAACAGAACCAGATCCAGAATCAGAACTTTGGGTCAGGACTTCAACAACAGGAACCAGAGTTAAAACCTGGATCAGGACTCACAGCTGCTTCTGCAGGTACTGCTGACTGGATTCACAGGCTCTGGTCTGAGTCTGAGCTGCCATCATCTGACTCTGAGCTGCTGCTTTCAGACTGAAGCAGGACTCAGTCTGATGGAGGGCTTGGGTAACGTTTTGCTGCAGGGCCTCGATATGGTCTGAGGACAGAAAAGAGGTCAGGTGGATATCTGAGGAACTGCAGAGTTTCATATTTATTCTTCTGAGGTGTAATGTTCAAGCACTCCTTGAAATACAAGGTTACAGGGTTGAGAATGTATGAGAATTGATATAAGGATTTAAAAAGGAAACAACAGTTCAGAAGAAAATAAAACTCAGATAAAGTCAAAAATTACTCAAATTACAATGAATTTTAAGAAAGTATTTAAACAAGATTGATTTCTTTGGGCAGATCAAAACTCTGAGTTTAAATGACATCATTTTTATTCTGGCAAATTATTGAATCTACAGTTTTCTAACAGAAAAGACAAAGCTGCTTTAAACATAAAATGTTCCAATGATTCATCAGGGGTTATTGCTTCTGCTGTATTCATGTTCAGGGTTTCTGGCTGCAGTGTTAACTTATAAGGAAACAAAATTCAGTCTTATCGCAGGGTGTTATGTGAGGAACAATCTCTGCTGCTAGCTCATGTTTTCTTTACTTTGGTTTGTTTATGTGCAGATTCTGGCTCAGATTCAGACTGTCTGACTCCATCTCACCCAGTTACTGATGATAACCTGCCACTGTGACATTGTTTTCACTTAAAACCTCCTACAGTCAGTACAATCTTATCAGAGCGCTTCACTTTTGACAAGTTTTTAAACTGTTTTATGGCTTTAAAGAGTACAAAATCCATACACTTCCAGATGAAAATGCTTCCTGTCTAGATTTTCTGCAGCGATATGGCTTGTTTCTTCTAGTCTCACGTGTTCACATTAAAACAGCGTTTTTCGGATGTTAAACACAATGCTCCTTTCATATCTCCTACAGACAGGAATTTATCACTTCCCTCACAACAGGACGTCACCTTAATTAAATTCGGTCTCCACTTCCGATCATGCTTCTGTTCCCGTCTGCTACTTCTGGATTGTTTCAGTCATATTACTTCTATTTTCCTTTTAATATCCTGGTTTCATAGAACACTGTAAAAAATCCCTACTTTTAATTAACCTTGAAAATATTCTTTAAAATGTGTATGATCTCCTTCAACCTAAATTCTACTTCGTCTAAGAGCAATCTCAATTATTGACCTAATGAGATAAAAGCTGAACACTGACTCCTTAGATCAGGGATTCCCAAACTGTGGTGCGCGCACCACCAGTGGTGCGCAAGCCGCCACTAGGTGGTGTGCGACATGAAAAGAGTAATGGCGGCCCATGCAGAATTGATTAAAAACAGGTAAATTGTCAGGGGTGATATCAAAAGTTAAGAAGAGTTATGATAGAGAAAGAGGAAAAAGAGAGGCAAGAGAAACGGAGAGCTGCCTTGGAATGAACCATGGGTTTCTGTGCAATGCTATCACAGATATGCGCATGCAGCAAGGAGGCAGAAGCAGGACATTTTCGAGTTGAGTGGAGTAGGTACTATGTAATGGGAAAGCACCAATTGTTTACAAGCGGAGTCAAGCAGCAAAAGCAAATGACAAGGAGTTGTGCTGTTAACTGCAGAAACCGGCAAAAGAATGGATGGAAATTGTAGAATATCTCGAGAGGATTTCATCAGTTTGCTAAAAGAAGAAGATGATGGCTCCAGGTCAATATAAGGGTGGATTGGGGTCCCGAAAGTCCGAAACGTGGTAAGAGTCTGTGCAGCTTCGCGTCTGGTATGTTTGTGTTTGCCAACATGAGCTGGATAATGTGTGAGCTTGAGTCTGCCATGCATGTGCAGTTAGCGGTTAGGATGTGCCCAAGATCCCTGTTCACGTCTACCCAGGCATCAGAAGGTTTTGTCTTTAGTCTCTGTTGTGTACCCCTTTTCCACCAAACGGGTTCCAGTGCTAGTTGGGGGCCAGTTCCTGACTTTGACGTTTGTTGTGTTTCCACCGCCACGAGAACTGGCCCCAGCCGCTAAAACTGGGGCTAAGTGTGACCCCACTTCCCCACCGACTACGCCAAGAGCTGGTGGAGCGACGGTGGAAACACACAGCTAGTGATAGTAGAAGAGTAGAGTAGTGATAATACGGTTTTGGCTCTGAATCTCAGTGTAAACTTGTAAAACCAGGAACAGCACTTGTATGCACACAATGAGCTCCTCTACTTCACCATTGTTACAGTGAGGGTGCGCTTCACCGGCATATGCGAGCAGGAAGGACATCGCAATTTCCCAAAACTGAATAAATACCGCACATAGTGATGCAAAACTGCTTTGTTATCTCAATATTGTTGTAACTAGAATTTTCGCTGAAAAAATATTTTTTTCATGGACTGATAGTAACAGGGTAACAGCAGTTTGTTAACAGCAGCTAGCTTGCTAGCGGCCGGTCCTCGGCCGTTCTTGTTTGGTAGAAAAGGG
>OOFC01045592.1:0-19219 GCA_900323345.1 Pseudochromis fuscus
CCAGCTGCACCAGCTCCACCTGCACCACCAGCTCCAGCTGCACCAGCACCACCAGCTCCACCAGCACCTGCAGCTCCAGCAGCTCCAGCTCCACCAGCACCTGCAGCTCCAGCAGCTCCAGCAGCTCCAGCTCCACCAGCACCTGCAGCTCCAGCAGCTCCAGCTCCACCTGCACCTGCTGCAGCAGCAGCAGCAGCCTTACGTGCAGCTTCTTCTTCTTTTTTCTTTTTTCTTGCAGCTGCTTCCTTGGCAGCTGCTGCCCTCTTTGCCTTAGCAGCAGCCTTAGCTTCGGCCTTTGCTGCAGCTGCAGCTGCAGCTTTGGCCTCAGCCTCTGCCTTTTTCGCTGCCTCTGCCTCTGCTCTGGCAGCTGCTTCTGCTGCTTCTTTTTCTGCTTGGACTTTTTTGGCGAGTTCCATTTTTTCTTCCATTTCTTTCTGATATCTTTCTTGCTGTTCCTTAGCGATTCTCAGTAGATCTTCGTCATTGCCGCCTCCAGCCATGGTAGTTTTGCGAGCTCCTTTCTTGCCCTTGACATCTTTGCTACCTATAAAAGATGTTGAATAATTTTGTCATTTTTAGCTCTGTGTCAGGAAGAACTAACCTATCTGCAAGATAGAATTTGTATGATGACAATCTTAAAAGATGAAAGAAACTTAAAAAAAAAAAAAAATTAAAAAAAATCTTACTTTCAACTACAAGCCAGGCATTGCAGGATTTGATTCCTGCTACCGCAGCATAGATACCGGCATCCAAAGGCATACAGTCCTTCACAATTAACTTGTGAATAAGCTTATCTTCAGATACAATAATCTCATATTTCTCGCCATTTGAAAGGGGTGCATTTTTGCCAAACCATTTGATTTCATTCAGTGGTGCACTTAGGACACACTGAAAGAGGGCATCCTCTCGTTCTTCAGCCTTGACCTCTTGTATTTTGACAGCAAAGTCAACTTCAGGCACTGCAGGATTTAAAAAAGACAAACAGAAACAGAGTCGAACTATTAAACATCTCTCATCTGCTGTATTCATTCTGTAAACTGTCTGTTCTGCTCAGGATCACTCAGAGTAACCCAGTCCTTTATGGGGAGCTGTGATAAGACATACCTTTAAAATCTGTGGAGAATACATTGACGCCCTCAACATCCACTGAGTAGAGTCCTGCATCTTCTGCAGCTAGTTTTTTAATTGTGAATATGTATTTTTTTCCAACTTGTTTCAAATTATGTTTCATCCCTTCAGAGTCCTCTTTCGTGAAAGGAACCATGACACCATTCTGCAGAATTCAGAGTCAAGTTAACATTTTGGTTGTAGATTGGAATTTAAAAAAGAAAAGAAAAGTAAACTGTGGCAGTTCACACCTCACCTTGTACAGGAAGATTTTGCTGGCTGGATCCTTGAGGTCCATATCTAACTCAATTGTTGCACAGTCATCATCATTGACCTCGATATGTTTCAGTGTACTGATGTGTGAGACAAACTGTGGTGGAAATGAACAGGTGAAAATACAAAATTATACAAAAGTTTGTATTGTAAAGACACCCAACTTAAAGGAAGCGGGATAATAAAGTGGATCTGGGAGAGGTTAATAATTGAACGAAACCCCGATGTGGCTGCATACCTCTGCGATCTCCTCTTCTCGTTCCTTTTTCATTTCTTGGAGTTTCTTCAACATGCCGCGGAAGTCTGTGATGCCATTCTCAGCACAGATCCGTTCATAGTCTTTTTTCTCTGCACTAAGCAGAATTTCCCAGACTTTCTCCTCTGGCTCCATGGGCTTTTCCTCACGTGTCCCATCTGGATTACTGCAGAGTAAGAAGTTACATTTATCTCCACTCCACCAACACATTTTTACTGAAACAATTGCTCTCATAGTGTCAAAGAATCACTGTAAATCCTGACTCACTCACTCTACTTGAATGTTTATTGGCAGGGCTGGATCTACCAGGGTGGCATAGGGTGGCAAATGTCACCCTAAAAGAAAGACTTGCCGCCCCTGCTGCCACTCCAGTTGGCAGCAACAACTCAAAAGAAAAGTTAAGGCCGATTCAACATTCATGAGCGTGAAACTCCCATATCCGACTGCAGTGACTGCAGGATGAAATAGCTGCAAGAGGCATCCACACTGAATGATGCGGATTTTCACCTTGCATCTACTCGCTACGAGTACTCACATACATGTAGCCTACTGGTAATTTCACCACTAGCGAGTAACAACCAATAGGAGCACTACTCCCACTAACAGCGACCGACAATTCAACCATCAACAATGGCAAAAACACAAAGAAAGAGAGCTGAGGACCACTGAAGTAAGTGTATTATAACACTGAACAGTTAATAAGTTATTTATCACTCCACTTGTTCAACAATCACACACAGAACATGAAAAGCAAAACTCCTTTGGCCAAAGTCTCCTGACATGTTTTAAATAAACACATCACGCTGGTTAAACTAATTATCAGGCTGTTAATTGTTAAGCTAAAATGAAATGTGCTCTGTGTATAGCACATCTGTTCATGTTGGTTTGTAATAAAGTAGCTCTGTCCTCTGTCCTCTCTGCCTGATGCAACAGGCTGTGAGAGGACGAACAGGTGACATACTGACATCCTTATCCTCTCATTTATGACAGAAATATTACACTATTTAAGATTTCTCTAGGAAGAAATTATTGTCCAGAATTATAAATTAATTGTTGTAGGATATTATTACTTTGAGTTTGATGTTGTATTCTAGATTTACTGATTGAAAAAGAAAGTAGTTATAACTTTACCTTAGATGTTCACCTGAACAGATCCAGTTTCTAAAATAATCTGACTGTTAATTTCCTTATTGTCCAATTAAAATCTCCACTTTTTTCATCTATTTTCTATGGAGGAGTATTAGGGCCACGTGGAGAAAAAAAAATTTAGAGAAGGTAGGTTTTTTTTCCCATTATGCACTTGAGAAAAAAGTCGAAATGTCGAGAATAAAGTCGAAATATCGAGAATAAAGTTGAAATACAATGTCGAGAAAAAAGTCGACGTATAATGTCGAGAATAAAGTCAACCCTTTGAGATCATAAGGAACAGCGCATGTGACTGCTTCCACAAAATGCCTTGCAGGGAGTTAGATGAACTGGTTAAACTTACTTCAAAATCGGCTTTAATAACGAAGAAATTCTTTCTCTTTTAGCTCATAAATGTAGTGATATGCATTTAAATGTATAGGAACTATGTGAGCACAGAGTGCAACTCCAACCTGTATTAATGTGGCACACCTGTGTGCGTCGGTATATGCAGTTCCAAGGAGATGTTAGTAAACATTGGTCAGCTCTAACCTAACGTGTCCTCTATATGCCTTCACCATATAACCCATAACACTACAACAAACACAGTGTAGTTATCAGCATTAGGACTTTGAAGAGACTGTGCTGAAAACTGCGACTGTTCAGAGGAATAAACCAGACAAGCTTGGAGGAGGTGGCCTCATTCAGCTGCATCTCTGGTCGCTCTCCTCACGGGAAGGGATGGACCAGAGGAGACATTTCTGTGGTGGTGTTCAGTGTATTGAAAGGGCTGTCATAGGAAGTAGTTCAAGAGACACGACTGTTGTTGTTGTTAATTGATGTCTGTGCACTGTGTGGCCTTAAAAAAGAGCCTCGGTGTTAAACTCTTAAGTTTCGTATTGAATCCTTAACGCACAACGCGACAATTTTGACATTATTCTTGATTTTGTATTCATTATATTTCTACTTTTTTCTCGGCAATGAATTTCAACTTCATTCTCGACATTTCAACTTTATTTTCGACATTTCAACTTTTTTCTCGAAGTGCATGATGAAAAAAAAAATCTACCTTCTCTATTTTTTTTTTCTCTGCGTGGCCCTAATACTCTTCTGTAGAGCAGTGTTTATGGTGAGTAAAGAAATCCTGTTAGGTCACATATGGTGTAATTGACACCTACCACCCTCTGTTGGAATTGCAGGTTGAGCATAAACAAACATGTAGACAGGTAGGATATGGACATATAAAGAACAATGACACAATAATTACAGTTGTTGTTTCATATCACTATGTAAAACATTTGAGAAAGTATCAGACAACACAGAAAAAAATATAGCATTTATTTTTATGTCCCCCCAGGAGTTACTCTCTGACATTTTATTGTTTGTTGTCCCTCCAGTTTATCCAAAACTGAATATATAGCAACAGAAAACTGCTTTGCTAGTTCAATCATGTTGTAACTTGAATATCCACTGAAAAACATATGATAGTTATAGTTCTGCCAACATCAGTCATTTTGAAGCTAACCACCAGTGTTATACTTCTGTCTCCTGTGAAGTGAGATCACATTGTATGGTCACGTATTCCTAATCTGAACTGTTTCAGATGCAAGACATTAATTGCATGAGATTAAGTTTATCTGTATGAGTTTGTAAATGGCAGCCCATGCCCTCATCACACTATAATTCACTAACTGATTAAATTCAGTATATATACATCTGGCATATGTTGTCACCCCTCAAAAATGCCTGCTACCCTCTCGCCACCCTATTAATATTTTTCTAGATCCGCCCCATATTATTGGAAACAGCTTGCATAACAAACCTTTGAGTTCAGTAAAGTATCATCAAAGTTTGAGTTCTACTTACACAAATTAACTGTGTCAGATTAACCTGTTTTGACTCAAAATGTCTGTTAATCCAGGAGAACATTTTTTAATTGCACAGTGGCATAATTTGAGTTTATGGAGCAAAGAATTTGATATTGTTTTTTAGAAAAGTTTATTAAGTTAGATCTATCTGGAAAATAAAAATTAGTTTGATTGCTTTTGGGTGAATTGTGATTTGCTGTGGAGAAATTGCTGCCATAAAGTTTATTAAATCAGGTTTATAATGTTTACTTACCGTTTTTTAAGTTTTTTCCTGAATTCCGTCATATCTAGTGGACCAGAGAAAAAGCATCAGTCAGACACTGAATATATATGTACACATGTATAATTCTATCTACCTGGTACCCACAGACTGTATAAAGAATAAACAAAGCTAACATGACATCACTTGTTGGTTTGTGGACTCATATTTGTCAGGAGTTCAGCATTTGAAAGTTGCCATGTTGGTTTTTGTGACGATATTTGGGTATGAAAAGAGGAGTGAGGAGGCAGTCTGATTGGAGATCACAATGAACCTAAATATTCCTCTTTTTGAAGCTGATATCTACTAAATTGTGATTTAGTTATTTTAGAGCTAGCATCTAGTGGCCATTTGGGTGTATTGCACTTTTTTGCACTTCCACATTGGCCTCACTTTTGAGTCTTGGTGGCTACATCCATTTTTTACATATAGTCTATGCTGGTACCTCATAGAGTAGCTTGTTCATCTGAAAACTATTATGATGTCCTCAGCTTACAAACAAGAGAAAAATGACTGAGAAAACTTGATGTGTCATTTGCCAATTTCCAACAATCATCTCATGTAAAAAACCTGATTTTAATTACAGTTTTTAGTTTGTC
The DNA here is from genome assembly GCA_900323345.1 of Pseudochromis fuscus. Classification (NCBI taxonomy): domain Eukaryota; kingdom Metazoa; phylum Chordata; class Actinopteri; family Pseudochromidae; genus Pseudochromis; species Pseudochromis fuscus. The sequence continues at coordinate 5,488 of OOFC01045592.1, forward strand.
TGCCTTTGACTGCTGTTTGTGTCTGACAGGGACAAGGACAGTATATTTTCGCTCTCTGGATTTAAACTTGAATCCTCACCTTCAGCTTGGACCTTTTGAAGTTCCTTGGTCTTTGAGAATCCAACTGTGAACAAATAGTTTAATGTTAATTACCTGTTTGGCATGTTCAATTAAAATAGACCCATTTTTTCCATGACTATATAAAATGCAATGTTATCCAACACATATGAGAGAAAAAGATTGATATGGGAAATAATAAGAGTCCTACCCTCAATAACATTCAAGACAGCAGTGCAAACAGCTCTTCCATGTTCATTTGATGCAAAGCACTTGTAGGTGTCAGCATCCTCTGGAGCAACTTTAGGGAACTAATGAAACGTAAACAGAGTTAATGCCATTTTTATCATCTTTTGATGTATATTAAGTTTTACTGTTTATTTGCAGACTGCCATCATTCATACTTTGTAAGTGACGTAGTAAAGCTTACCTCAAGAGTATGTTCATGAGACGCCTCATCGTACTTTTGCACACACACATCAGGGTGAAAGTGTATATCTCCATTTGCTCTGCTCCATGTTACTGTAGGTGTTGGAGTTCCCACCACAATGGCTTTGAACACTGCAAATTTACCTGCAAGAGAACAAGCAAGAATTTCTTTATTATCGCACATACAAAACACAGTTTCTTAGAACAAATCAATCCTGTTGTTTGTGGTTTGTGAGCATTAAATATACTGAGTGTATTCAGACTGAGCATGATGGGAATTTGTTGTGTAAGGGGATTACATGATACGTGAATGGGACGGTAGACCCACAACGTGTGCATTTTTATACGTGTTTGACATTTCTATTCTATTATTAAAATCAATTATATTATTGATTTGTAATCTATGTATGTATCTATGTATCTATCTATCCATCCATCATCCATCCATCCATCCATCCATACATCCATCCTTCCATCCATCCATCATCCATCCATCCATCCATCCATCCATCCATCCATCCAAAGGAATAAATGATTACATCATTGCCTTGGCAAGATCAGATGATGGGATCCTGTCCAAAAACACCTTCTAAATTCCAGAAAATCCTCATCACCTGTAATAATATATGAATGTTTCAACAAGATATTGTTGTGATTTCACCACAAGAGGGTAATAGTGTTCAGTGCATAGCATCAGTACAGCTGGTTACAGATTTGTGTCTAGTATATTTAACTCTTTCATTACTACAAGTGTGAATAATTGTGTTTCTTCATTGCTCTTTTTCTTCATTGTTCGTTCACTCCATTTGTTGTGTTTTTGTTACATTAAGGGTTGATTGCATTCAGTAACTTGTATAAGATGCATGTAGAGTATCCCTGTTTTTTCAGAGTACTGCAGGAAAGCACTTGGGGTTTCTCATGGCTGGAAAAGTACTTATTTATGGTTCTATATTCAGGATAAAAAGTATAGATTTACAAAATACAACAACAGGATATTTTAAAAGTGCAGCTGTTATGAAGGCAGTGACAGTATCTGTGCATGGCATGATGATTGTTTGACATGACTCATATTGTATCACCTACAAAAACTGACAAGTGACAAGTGAGACCAAGTACAGGTTCATTATGTTGCTCATTGACACTTTATGTCAACAGAACGATCCAACATGCATTGTGCTTCATGGCCTAAGCTACTTCACCTCTGTGTGTAGGTGTATGTATGACGCATTTCATCAATAACTTTTACCTTGAGTCTTTCTTTCATGTGATATCAAGATGTTGCGTAAATCGATGTTTTTCCTTTTTTCTTTGAAGTCGACTTGTTACCAATTGAGATCTAGGTCGCAGCATGTCGATACAAGTTTGTCCGGATATTAAGATGAGCGGTATGAAGACTTACTCTCTTGAATAGTCAGTGCGATGGGTTTCCGGGTGAAATCTGGAGTTGACATTCCTTCTGGAAGCTCCTCCTTAAACTGCGTTATCATGACACCGGGCACTTTGGACTTCTTCTTGATGCCTAATAAAGTCAAAACATATTACAATTAGACATGCATAATATTTTGAAGGAACCAATTAGATTAACCATCCTTTTAAACATGATGTTGAATGAGAAAATGTTAGGGCACGATGAGAAATTGCCTAAATTCAATTTGCATTAAAAGTATTAAAACATTAATTAAAGATCTGAGGAGCCACCTCTATTTGACGTCATTATATTTGAATGAAAAATACATTGTTGCAGTGAGACTGTATTTAGACTGACTTATAAAAACCCAACAACATAAACTCAAAACCCAAAGTTCCTGTAAACACTTGTTGGCGTAAATTTCAATCATGGTAACATTCAGACATACAGGCCAAGTGTTTCTCAGAAGAAGATCAGAAAATGCCACAATACCGAATCAAAACTGTAAACACTACATAACAAGATGGCTGACCAAAGGTAACATCTTTGTAGATAATCTAGCATATTCTTATTCAGTTGTGGAGTGAAGAACAATTAGGTTGTTTGGGATTGTTTGTTGAACTTGCTCTTATACTTTACAGAACTCTCATTGCTCTATTGGCAACAAAACAATACAAAAAATGTAATTTACATCCTTACATGTTTTTGTGTTGGCTTTATTTGACACTGCTTCCTTACAACATATTCTACATGGAGCACTTATGAAGGAAATTACTTATTCCATACAAACTACTTTCTAATTTATGTACTCAGTTGGGTAAAACAGTAGTTTGTTTTTCAGTAGCCTGGTGGTCTATAATGACGTATTTTACCTTGAGCCTGTTGAATTGAGTGGTTGTTGTAGTGATATAAACATGCACCCAAGCCCAATAACCTAATAGTAAGTGTTATTATATTAATAAATTCACTGCTTTCCATAAACATCAGTGTTTATGTCTTTGAAAACATGAGTGGAAACTTTGAGTTAATGTTATTTAAAATAAAGGACAAGCCATATTGAAGACAGGTGTTTCTCTTGCTTGACTGACAACAGTGTAGGCAGCTTGTTGTGTACAGTGAAGACATGGTAATCTTCTGTAATCTTGCTTCTTACTCAAAATAAATCTGTAAGATAACAGTCTCATAAAAACACAGCAATTTTCCATAACCAATATACAGTTTATAGATTTACTTTTACATGAAATATTTAATGAAGGATATTTACATGTCTATATAAATTATTTTTGATTTCTTGTTTATTGTAGTTTTTCTAAATGTATTTACAGTGTCAAATTCAACAAGAAAGAAATTCAACAATAAAAGAAATATTTGCTAAATTATCAAAAGTGTGTGAAATGTTCTTAGACATGTGAATTCAGTTTTTGTAAGAATATGAATATTTATATGTATTTTAAAAACTACAAATATCTGTTCAGTAAACATAAGTGATTCACGTTGCATTACATGGTCTTTAAATGGTGACTGTAGTTTGCTATATAAACATAAATGTATCTGTATTTTTGTATTGTTCTTTGCACAGTTCAGTCTAAATGTGTGAGCACCCGCAACAGAGAAGACTGGCCTTTTATTGGGGAAATGGAGCAGTATGGATTAACACAGGATCTGCCCTCTGCTGTTATTATTTCTACAGAGTATAACCTAACCCTGCAGGGTCCAGCTTAGTGCATGTGTTTTCACTTATTTAAAATATGTGTCATCAGAATCCTGCATTGGTGCAACACCCCTGAACCCTTGAGAGTAAGAACTAACCCTCAGCAGTGTGGAGGAGAGCATCACTGAATGCGGATCACATGGGTATAGCTGGTCCAGGGATCCCTGGTCTTTAATTATATTCACTTGCCATGAAAGACCTGCAATAGGCAGAATATTACCTATAGAATATATGGATTAATAAAGAATACATGAGCAGGGCGCTGCAGCAGTTTGCAGTCTGAAGCACACTGGTGGTAAATTGCTTGCGGCAGGTGCCTCTGGGCAGTACGTACAGTTCTGTATGGAGCAGAGCGGTGATAACGTTACACTGGGTTGTGCTGCTGTTAACAAGCCGAACGTTCACTCTGTGAACTTGTGAGGATGACATCAATGAGAGCATGGAAATATTGATCCGGTGTCAAATGTACAACAGCAATTAGAACTGCATGTTTAAGCCAGGCATTGATTTTTAATGGGTCAGTCAGCAGAATGTATTTGATGGAAAGTGATTGGCATCAATTTGGTGCAAAAAGATTCCCAGGGTCATTCTGTCATTGGTGATAAACGTTGTGTGAAACATATATTATATTATATACATTTCTATCTGAGTCATTTCAGATGTCACCTGTCAGACAGTTAAACTAACACATCAGAAGCTGTATTCATTGTCTATCATACGTCTGATACAGTTGCACTGGAGGTCTTCCTCATCTGGTCTACCAGACAGTAGCGTTGGGGAAAGCTATTTCATAATTTCCCTGCTTTTCTTTTGTATGAAATTGTTCTCCAGAATCCTTTTTTTTCCATTTTTTCTTTTGTTCATGCATCACACTTAATGAACTCCTTCACTGTCCCTGGGCTTCATGGACACGAATGCCTACAGAAATAGATATTTCTTACAAAGCAAAGATTGAAACAGTTTTTTTCTAGGTGTTTTCCAATTTACTTATTCATGTTTAAACTTCTTTTCTACAGATTTATCCTACGCTAAATATACCACACGTGTTTGGTATCTTTGTTGTGCCATGTTTACCAGCAACAAAGAGCAAGAACACCATAAAACAATATATTCCTTTCTTTTTTTAACCCTGACCACCTTTCAAACTGAATATTAAGGGTTTTTTTCTAGCTCTTTAATTCATGATTTTCTTCATTTCATGTCTTTTATATTCCATAAAGCACTTTGAAATGCGTTGTCTTTGAATTTTGTGGTATAAGTTGACTTGACTTAAGAAATAAATGACCAAAAGAGTGAATGATAAAGAGAGCATTGAGTGAGCTGCTCAGAAAGCTGCTGACTCCCCAGCATGTTCCCACTGTTTTGGTGAGATGATGCTTTTATCCTCATCAGTGCAGCTTCCTGTCTGCTGCTGGAGCTTTGCTGTGTTTTAGTTGTTTAGCATGTAGCTGGAAAACATGCACAGTGTCTAAAGCTGGACTCTTCATTTTTTAATGTTTAATTTTTTTATTTGAATCACTCACTGGGATGTATTAAAAAAATAAGTTAGTGGAAACTCTGAGTTTGTTATGTCTGAATTGAGTTTCTCCCTGCCTTGTATTTCTGAGCTGTCTGGCTTAACTTTTCATTTCCTCATTCAAGCAGTCCATGTCAAAGTGCATAGCAGAGCACATCATTCTGCAGAAGTTTCATCTGGAGGAAAAAGATCAAAATCCCGGTTGGATATTAGTCTGTTCTTCAATGCTTTTATGTTCGATCAGTCATGTGGATAAGAATAAACACAGCAATCTCCGTCCTCACATTCAAATTTTACACACCAGGGATTTAACCACAGCTCAGAATAAACACTATGTACGGTTAATTAGCTCCCCTGCAATTACACATTTAGCGTATGTTACTATAATCACTATGCACAACACTCTGTTACACCTCAGACTATCTATGAAAAATATTTTCTCTTCTTGTGATTGGTCAAGTTGATGGATCATATGTAACGTATTGCAGATCATATTATAATCATTTTCTAGTGAAGATGATCTTAGTGTAAATAAAAATAATATAGATACATATATAGATTCATATTTTCAGCTACCACGTGTCCCAGTCAAGTTGTGGATAAATATATGTGAAGTTGTAAATGTAAAACACTAATTCAGATTCCCTCCCTTTCTTATAAATTAGTCAATTCAAGTGTGGTAAATGTAAAAAGTGTTATTTCATGTTATTTCAAGTGTTTTGCAGCTGCTGTGCTTTAAGTGTACATTGTGTCACATGTTAATTTAATACAAGGGAGGCTCTACTCTTTATTCCTACTGATGTGGTGAATCACAGTATTGGGCCTATTTGCTTTGTTTTTTCTGTCTTTTAATTCATTTAATTTAGTTGATTAAACTTTCTCTGATCAGCTGCTGTGGACCTGAAAACTCAGGATTCAGGGTCAGTTTGAGTTTGTTAGGCCTGATTTTTGAAACAAGTAAATGAGTCACAGGGCACAGTTCTTCAGGTTTACAATGAAGCTGTCTGTACTTTTAGTTTCCTTGTTTTGCTTCTTGGTAAAAGAGAAAAGTTTTGTCTCTGATCAGAGGAACTGACTCAGATCATTTGTACCTGTGAAGCTACAGATTCTCAGAAAGCAGCTGAAAAGAAATTTAAAAATATCGAGTGCTGAGGTGAGGCTTGAGGGCTCATGGAGGAAGTCATGGGTGTCATTTCACCTCATCACCTTCAGACCTCAATGCTCTGCGTTACCCTGATGGCACATGGTTCTCTTAGACCTGCTTTGAACTGCCGGGACGGTATAAATTGCAATTTTGTATCTGTGACAGTCGAATGTGGACAGGCCTGAAGAGGTCAAAAACCTCAGAGAATTAAAGTTCTGTTTGAAGGGGTGACTCAGTTTGTTCACCTTGAGAAAGTACAGAGTATCATTTGCTGATAATCTTTTTACTAATACCAAATTCATGCTGTTTGTGGCTTATGAGTAAGAACCCAGAGTTAATTATGTTTAAGCTTGAAGATTTTAAGGGGGCACTGGGGTGGCCTATCAGATTAGATGTCCCTGTAGAGCAAGTTCACTTATTGAGACTGAACTGTGCCTGCATTCGGACATAGATTTTTTTTCCAAAAAAAAAAAAAAAAAAAAAAAAGTGGCATTTTTTTTCTTGAATTTACTTAAGTAGACACATGGCAATCAACCGCAGTGCCCTCTAGCAACAGCCTGTAGTTTTCACATGAAGATGGATGAAAATGTCACAATGAAATGCATTTGTTGTGACACAGAAAGGTACGTCATCCGTTTTATGGATGACACCTTTCAACGAGTGATGAAGACCACATCACACATGCAAACTCACCCAACATGGAGTCATGCATTGACAGAAGTTGAATCGATTGTGTGATTCGATTTCTTTTTCGTTGTTTTGTTTTTTGCTCCCATACCTTTGTCGTCTGGGGGAAATCCCTCGAAACCGTCGACTTAACACGCAACGTGACAGCGGGAGAGGGAACAGGACAGTTAATATTAATCCTGACAGAAGCACCATGGCAGGTTGGAACTTCGACAGGATTATCAACACATAGTGAACATACAACACCACAGTATACAGTATATAACCCAGGAATGGGAAGCACACACACACACACACCGAGTCACACACACACAGACACAGCTGGAGCAGACCAGAATATTCAAATCACGTCACACAACAAAAGTTGTTAGTCAGTGACAGAATAAAATACAGTGTGTTAGTGTGGTGTTACAGCAGCAGGTGAATAGCTTTGCTGTGTAACTGCTGATTAGACTAAACTCCAAGCTCGCTTACGCATTTTCTTATGGCAAACAGCTCAGGATGATTCTTGCGCAGTGCTTGAGAAAAAAATATCTGCAAATACTTTGGGGAGAAAAGGAATTCGAAGAAAAATGTAATTTCATATTAGCCTTCATTTTGTCTTCTATTAAACAAGGATACTTTTTCATTTTCAATTCTCTCCTCAGTTGTGTGCTGCGTTGATCCTCTGATGTGATTTTTGTTTTTGCTCCATGCCAGTATTGTTTTTCACTTGAACCCTGAGTGAGTTTTCTTTGTCTTTTTGTTTTTTGTTCAGTGATTACAGCTTATTTGCATCTCATCTTCTGGCATCTGTGACGCCTCTTATCTTTTCTTTGATGAGCGTCTTCACAGTCACATCCTTGGGGAGGAGGGGGAGAGGCTGGTTGGATGATTTGACCAGTAAGACTCCGCTTTCACACCAAAGTGAACTTGTTGCTGTTTCTTTTCTTAGACTGTAAAAATATGATTGAAAAGTAGCCTCTGTGCCATTGTTAACACTCAAAAAAGGGTTTTGATGTTGAGGTTTCTTGACATCTTGACATATGAGTTAATATCTGGACGTGCTGTTTAATCTTCCTTTATCCATCTTCAGAAATGTTCGACTTTCACCTTGATGCAGCCTTATTCAGATGCCTCAGTTATTCCACATCTTCCAAAAAAAGATGTGTTTTTATTTAAGACAAGATGCCAACTTGGTGTAACCTTTGACTGCAGTTTCCCAGGTGTTTTCTTGTCTTGCTGACTTGTTTTCCTTGAATTTATTGTCAAAAAGTTGTAAACTGTAGGTCAAATTGATCCCATTCATCACCATGATTGCTGGAATAAGAGAAAGTACAGGTGTAAACAGCTGCTATACCGACCTTTCACTGACGTCTGCACTTACCCGGCTGCCCAGCGGCAGTTTGATCGGTCACCTTTGACCTCTTCCACATCTTGATTTCCTCTTGAGCTCTGCTGATTCAGAAGACTCTGCACTGAAAGAGACGGGAGATAAAAGAGGAGAAGTCTTTAGACCGTGATACATGGAAATCAGCAGTATTGACTAACATTCTCTTCAAAGTTTGAGGTGTCAGTCTTTTCAGATTTTTGTTCATTCTCTTTTTGAAAATTTAAGCTGATGCCACTCAAAAGTTGTCCCTGACTTACTTCAAACTTTTGGACTAAATTCAGCAGCTTTAATTTGCTCAGATGGTGTTGGTCCTCCTCTCCACCACTGCAGTAAATCTGAGCCGGCAGTAAGAGGCAGCAGCTGCTGTCATTTACAGTAACTGTCTCGGGCCTTAACGTGGGATGGATGCCCCGACTCAAGAATCATTTTGCAGGCATGTGCAAATTAAGCAGGGATCGCTGTGAAGCCTTAAATAAACAAGGTGGAGAGTTCGGCTTCACTTTAAGATACTGCACATGGTGCCACTGCTACGGCCTCACAGATTATATCATCAATATTCTGTGGTTCAGTTTGTAAAATATACAGCGCTGCACAAAAAAATCTTAGCCGCAGCGTCATAAATAATATATCAATTAACTTCAAGTGAAAATTGAACACCTAAAATTCATTTCAGTATTTAGCGTGACCACACTTTGCTTTAAAAAAAAAAAAAAAGCACGGATTCAGCCTGTGTTGGCAGGAAGGTTGCACTGAAAGTGTTTGAGTATCTTCTGTCTCTGTTGTAACAGCAGACTGACTTGATGGTGTCGAGATCAGGGGTCTGTGGAGGACACACTGTCTGCTGCAACACTCCTTCTACTTCTTATTGCTGCAGATGGATTTCATGTTCTGGTTATTCTGCTGCTGTACAATGAATTGATGACGGATATTGTGTGAAGGATGACAATATATAAATCTGCAAAATGCCTAAAAGTTTTGAACAGTGCTTTGTATGTATGTACTATGATCAACAAACACTGCTGAAATGATATCATTACCAGGCTTTAAAAAAACTGAAAACCCTGCATCTGCTCACCCAGGTTTAACCACATGACCTATCCACTTATTATAGAGGAAAAATACTATTGTCCTATATTATTCTTATTCTAGTTCTTCTTATTGTTGTTGTTATGTACTTTATTTTACAACTGATTGATAATACAAAGGGGGCAACAAACATCCAGCTGACCACAAGTCAACCCGTTACAGTTTCCTACAGCCCAACCATTAGGCCACTGGGGGCACCAGCTACATGTCTATTACTGAGTTGGTGGTCATGGTGTTTCACTGTGAGGGAATTACACTGAAAGGTGTTTCTAATACTTACAAAAAATATATATCAGAAAATATCCAGCTCACACACTGCTGTCATGTTCCTGTTTCATTTAATGAAGAATATTTACATGTGGAAAAACAATGAAACTGGTTTTAAACTGTTTTAAGGTTTTGTGGTAAAACATGGCTTCATTACATAAGACACTGGTTAATTAACATAAATCGATGAAAAACTACAGAAGCAATGCTTCATTTTACAAATGCCACTGTGTCAAATTTTAGATATGCATTTTTAGTAATATATAAATAAATACAGTATAATAAAATTAAACATCATACATTTACCAGTTCAATCTATAAAAAAATCAAAAACAAACAACACTTTCCTATTATGAATAAAACTTCTGGTTTATTCACTTTCATTTTCCATAGACATTCAGGCAACTTTTGTAATATAAATATGTTTCTCTATATTTTAATTAGGAATATTTAAGATTAAGTAAAAAAAAATAAAATAAAATAAGTATAATAAAGTCCAGTCACACACCATTAAAAACTACAGCTTCAGCACTAAGAATGTAGTTAAATGAGGACTTTTCTGACAGTGTCAATCAAACCTGAACATCGTTATCAGGAATTCATGGCCGAGCTTTTGTATTGGTTGAGATGAAATCATATTAGATGGCCACGGATTTTAAATATGTAAAATTATTTTAATTTAAAATTATGTATTTAATGAAGACATATAGAAATATACCAACTGTATATTAGCAGTGAGTCTGCAGGGGAAGTATTTGTTTGTCACAACTGTAGTTTGGTATTTTTAAAGTAAAGATAGCAAGAGAGTGAAAACATCAGGTGCGATGCGACACGTACGACGATCACTGACTGACTCATGTGATGCAACAGTGACATGAGTCACAGCTCTGCTCAGTTATGAAAGGTCACATGTCCAGCTTTATGCCATTACTATTTTTTGTTCTTGTAAAATTTGACCTAAAGACTCGTGTTAAGAGGTCGTAACCTCCTCATTGGACGTGGGATTTAAAGTAGGAGTGGTATAATTGTCATGATTACTCTGTAGGTGAACACAGACTGTCAGAGGATAATGTTGATGGGAAGAGGTGAGTCCTGTTTAAGTTCTGCCTTGTGTAACATGATTGTTTTACTGATTGCTGATTTCCATCCTGGTCCCACAAAATGCTGCTGAACAGATTTGTGTTTATAGTTTTGGATATTCCAGTTACCATTTAAACCGTGATGGATTTTCTGCATATCAGCCATAATCAATATGCTTGCCGGTGTGTGCATAGCTTATTTAGCATAAAAATAACATAGTAACTATTGATTGCATGCTTCTGAAAATTACATTATCATATTAATCTACTGTACTGGGTGTACATCTACTGTAGTATGCAGCCTGCTTTTCAAACAGCATGTGAATTCAGCCTGCAGTAACCTTTAATGCCCCTTAAAAACAAAAAAAACCTCATCTAATCTGTGCTCATGTCAGAGTGTTGTTCATCATAAGTAGCTGTTTGAAAAAATGTATTGACATTTCTAAATCCTGAAATTTCAAATCTCATCTCAACACCGTGTTTGACATTTGTACAAAATGCTGATGAGATTTTGAATATTTACAGTCTGTCCCGACGTCCCACTGAAAATAAAACCTGTCGTCTTGGAAAGTAAGTGTTTTATTTTTAGTCGGTACACATGCTCCAGCATATGTTCAGAAAGGTTCTGGCCTCCAGCAGTGATCTTTGCTCTTGGCGCGCTTCAAAATGAACTACATAACACATATGGTAAAAGCAAAGCAGCTTGGATATCTTGGCAACAGGTTCTTAGCATTAAAGGAAACTCACTCATCTTCCTTCCTGTTGAATAGTCCCACTGTTTTAGCTCATTACACTTATGATTTAATGTTTATCTGTGGGTCTCATCTGTTTTGTCTCTGAATGAAATGTGACTGGAGGAGATATTGTAGGAAAAATATGTCACTACATCATGAACATCTGTCCCACTCCCAGAGATTTGTGATGCATGCTAAATACTTTTGCTGCTTTAAAAAAACAAAAAAAAACCCCAAACAAACAAACAAACCCAATAAATAAATAAATATACTAGGGCTGTCAAAATGAGGAAGTTAACTTAACATCATGATTAATCTGATTAAAAAGTTAAACACAGTGTCACTACTGGATCAACTGCACTTTTGCACATGTGCAATGGTAACTGTACTTAAACAAGAGATGTTATTTCATCAACGTTTTTAATCAGATTAATCATGATAATGGTTTGTTGGTGTTAACACGTTCATTTTGACAGCCCTAACATATGTATATATAAAGTCCATGTCTGTAACATGGTTACATGTAACCAGTATGTTGACAGGCTGACTGCCTCTGCAGGCAACATGATAAGTCACTGAGATTTCATTAGAGATGGTCCACGTAAAGTGTGTGGACCACTGTCGCAGAGAGAAAATATCTGCTGCCTCTCCCGCTGTCAGTCTGAGTCGATGGTCGCTCTCCCCTGCTTCCTTATACACTTCACTGTCATCACTATTTGTGTGCATATGTATATATATATCTCACATTGCAAATACAATAAAGTAGGAGATATTAGCACTGATATAGTTGACAAATGGTTTTCTTATGTGAGGAAATGCTGTTTGTTCATAACACCACATCCTCTGACGGCCTCGTCTCATATTAACACCCAGAAACACCATCTTTAAATGTGCAGGCGTTTTAAAGAAAAGTCGCCGGGGTTGCTGCACAGCAGATGACAACCAGATTATGCCTAATGTTTCAGCGGTACGTGACATGTTTCAGTGAATCTGCCACCCGCTGCAGATGACTGCATCGCTGACCACGTACTCTGGAAATGGCATCTGGTATCTTCTCAAATGTCCCTCACCACATTTCTCCACACGTCATTGATTGCAGGCCGAGCGGACGAGAAAAGAAAGTAGCTTCGTCTGTGTAACTCGCACAAAGCCTGGGCCTGATGACAAGGCCTTTTGGTGTCAAATGAGCACTAATGGGGCCATTTGAACTTCCCTGTGGGTTTGCTCGTGTGTTCAGTTTCTGCAGGAGAGCTGACAAGTTGATGCTTACACGTCATTCAAAACATGTAAGAAATGCTCAGCCTACAGCTCGTCATGTTTGTTTTGGGATCAGTCTGTTCTCACTGTGTAAAAGATGTTTTTACATTTGAAACATCAGTCAGGAGGGAAACACAGCTGTTTATACACAGTATGGAGTACAGACAGAACACCATCCAATGTAGCTTCCTGTTTAATGTAAAAAGAAATCTGTCTTTCTGCCAAAGTACAACCCACTCCCTCCATGCAGCTCCCTGAATCTCAGGTTACGTATTGATTTGACACCTCCATCTAAAGTTAGTCATCACCCAACAACCTCACAGCTCTGACCATACTGCTGTGATCCAGCCTCCCAGATTTAAGACCATGAAATCTGAACTGAGAAGCCTGCATGCCTTACTAAAATGATTTTGTACTGCAAATCTGTGCCCTCGATACAACTAAATCCGGTATAGTATTTAATGTATGATATCTGAATTATTAATATACTAACATACTCTGTACTTTGAGATTAAGTATTTTTTCCAGATTCAACTTTGTTGCTGTTTTAGGACAACAAGCTCAGATCTTTGAGGGAGGGAAATTCAAACTTGTCTTATGCACCTGTTCACAAATTACCGACATGTTTCTCTTTGTACTTCTCCTGATCATGTTTCACAGGTGATCACTTACAAGCCAAAAAAAAAGGTTTATGTTTTCCTGTTTCCCATCTCAGCCTCTCTCAGTACATTTCCCTCATCCAGGCCTCATTTTGAGGACCACCTACCTGCTCACAGTCCTCAGTGCTCTCAGCCCTCTCTTCCCTCTCAGATGGCAAGTCTGGTCACACTGAGTCTTCTTCTAATTTTTTCAATGTAATAGATCCTTCCAGCAGCGTGTGAGTCTGGGCTTGATGCTCCTCTACTGCCTTAGACCCAGTGACTGCCAAAAGCTGTTTAGGCTTTTTTGTATTTGTGGTGACTCCAAAGACATTGGAGGTTGAGTG
>OOFC01045604.1:0-18206 GCA_900323345.1 Pseudochromis fuscus
AAGGTGGAAGAAGGTGGATGAAGGTGGAAGAAGGTGGAAGAAGGTGGATGAAGGTGGATGAAGGTGGATGAAGGTTGAAGAAGGTGGAAGAAGGTGGAAGAAGGTTGAAGAAGGTGGATGAAGGTTGAAGAAGGTGGATGAAGGTGGATGAAGGTGGATGAAGGTGGAAGAAGGTTGAAGAAGGTTGAAGAAGGTGGATGAAGGTGGATGAAGGTGGATGAAGGTGGATGAAGGTGGAAGAAGGTGGAAGAAGGTGGAAGAAGGTTGAAGAAGGTTGAAGAAGGTGGATGAAGGTGGATGAAGGTTGAAGAAGGTGGAAGAAGGTGGAAGAAGGTGGATGAAGGTGGATGAAGGTGGAAGAAGGTGGAAGAAGGTGGAAGAAGGTTGAAGAAGGTGGATGAAGGTGGATGGAGGTGGATGAAGGTGGATGAAGGTGGATGAAGGTGGAAGAAGGTGGCCTGCTCTGATGGATCATGATGACCAGGTGTGTGGCAACAGGATGCATTATGGGAGGGAGCTGAACTAATGGAGTCAGTGTGATGCTCTGGACGATGTTCTGCTGGGAAACCTGGGGTCCTGCCTTCATGTGGACGTTACTCTGACACGTAGCAGCTTCTTAAACATTATTACAGACCAAGTACAGTCCTTCATGGAAACAGTCGTCTCTGATGACAGTGTCCTCTTCCAGCAGGATGATTCTCCCTGGATGAACGTGCTTGAAAATTCATCAGATCTCAAGTTTATCGACCATCTGTTGGAAGTGCTGGAAAAACCAGTCGGATCCAGGGAGGCTCCATCTCACAACTTCCAGGGTGTAAAGGATCTGCTGCTAACGTCTCAGTGCAGATACCACAGGAGACCTACAGAGGTCTGAGGAGTCCAGGTCTGATCCAGGACACCTTCAGAGGTCTGAGGAGTCCAGGTCTGATACCACAGGACACCGTCAGAGGTCTGTGGGGTCCAGGTCTAATCCAGGAAACCGTCAGAGGTCTGAGGGGTCCAGGTCTGATACCACAGGACACCATCAGAGGTCTGTGGAGTCCAGGTCTGATCCAGGACACCTTCAGAGGTCTGAGTAGCCCAGGTCCGATACCACAGGACACCTTCAGAGGTCTTTGGAGTCCAGGTCTGATACAGGACACCTTCAGAGGTCTGAGTAGCCCAGGTCCGATACCACAGGACACCTTCAGAGGTCTGTGGGGTCCAGGTCTGATCCAAGACACCTTCAGAGGTCTGAAGAGTCCAGGTCCAGGTCTCCACAGGTCAGAGGTGTGTCAGCAGCAGGGGGAGACCTGTTCAGTATCAGGCAGCTGGTTCTAGTATTTGCTGGTGGGGGTGTGAGGCTCTCACACGTAGAAGGTCTGCTCTGTGTCCTGAATATTCCCAAAAGGAGCTTTCACCAGCATCTGGTCCGGGGGCTTTTTTCCACCCTGGGATCCGTCCAGTTGTTCTGCTGCTTCCAGGAAAACTAAATCAGACCACAAACCATGTCCACAGCGGGCAGGACCGGCTCAGAGGAGGGACAAGGACTAAAGAAGGATCCTTCAAACTCATCTTTCTGAAACATTTTATTATAAATTAACAAAAGAAAAAGGCAGATGTGTCATCAGGCAGTCAAGGTCAACTTTGTCTGGATTTTTTACAACAAGCAAAGCAGAGTGCAACGTGTTTTAAATGAATGCACTCACCATCTGTATCAACACTTTCTAACAGGCAGCACATGAAGCAGACACAGTATAAAAACAGACAGTACACAATTCAACTATTCAACAAACTGGGCTGATGTTAGTCTGATGCTGGATCCAACTTTTCAGGTATAAAACATAGATTTACTCTGTGGGACTGAACATTGTCTGAGTTTGATGAGCTGACAGATTTCTGATCATTAGCAGCTCACTGACAGGACTTGGAAACTGCAGATTTTTAGAGGCATCGACCTTTTTAATCACGTTATAAACAATTTCCCTTGATAAAGCTCTATCGTATTGTATCACTGAGCAGGGTTCTTCCAAAAGAAACTACATTTAACTGTTGTGCTTTTATAATGTTAGGCATTAACAAGTCGTTTATACTTTTTGAAAGAGTCAAAATTCCTGCAGCAGAGTCTGAGATCTCTTGACTTGCAACCCCCAAAAATACTGGATCCCATGAGTCAACATCACTTTTTCATTAGACAGTGTATGCAAGACAACGTCATAAATATCTTAAAGGCATTGACTCCTGTATAAAGTTCTTTAGGGCAGATCTAAGTATTCTCTGGAGGTGCACAGTGACTGGTAAACCTGACAGGATAAGCTTAGGCAATTAGTTGTTAGTTAGAAATTCCTTCATTCATTCATCTTCTACACCCACTTGTCTAATCACGTCGCTGGAGCCCATCCCAGCCTGGACAGGTCGGCAGTGTATCACACAGCTAACACACAAAGACAGACAACCATCCACACTCACACCTATTGGCACATTTATATTGGTACCTACTCGCTTCGGTTTTGGTGCATTTACACTGGCAACAAAGTACCTGGTCTTGGTACCTGGTACAACTTTTCGTACCTCCTCTCCTGCGCTTCCAAAAAAAGTACCTGGTCAGGTCGGAGCAGGTACTAAAATCTTATTGGTTGGAATCGTCACTGCGTCATTGCATCATCACTGCGCAAACACGCGGGTATTTTTAGATCTTCAGTAAACCGTGCAGACGTGTTTGAAATAACAACAAGAAGAGAAATGGCATCTGTTAGAAATCCTGCCCCGTGGACTCAGGACGAGGTGCAAACCTTTCTGTCATTAGTCACTGATGAGAAAATTCAGCAGGAGCTGGACGGTGCGGTCAGAAACGATGACATCATAATTGATGGCCAGCTACACGGAGGAGGGACTATCCTCGGCAATGTAAATGCAACCGAGGGGCCGATCCCGGGCGATCCGAGGTGAAGTGAAGCGAGTAGGTACCAGTGTAAATGCGCCATATGTCTCCTTAGACCAATCATTCACCTAACAACAACATGTCTTTGGACTTGCTCAGCTCCTCGTGCTGAGTACCCTCCATTTACATTCATTCATATAACTCCTGGAGTTTTACTGTTTTCCAAGCATGAATACATTTCTACTTATTTTCTGATTTCTCTTGTGAGTGCTGCTCCTGCTGATTGACAGGCAGACACACTGAATGACCTTCCACGATCCACGGCCATTTAAAAACAAACCTCTTCCACCTCTGCATCCGTTGTTGTGCTAATAAGCGAAGACGACATCATACATCATCTGGTGTCCGTCGTCCCATCCGTACAGCTTCTTGTCCAGCGGGCAGTACGACAGCTGGGAGGCGTGTCCGTGTAAGTTTGTGAACGCCAGGCTGGGCACAGTGTGTGTGAGCGTGTGTGTGTCGAAGGCGTACGTCACGTTGGCATAGTGACGCTCCATGCTGTCCACTGCGTAAAGCACGCCGCAAACCAGGAAGCTGTTGCCATAGCGACCACGCCGAAGCCCCGTGCGAAAGCTTCGTATCGGCTGAAGGTCTCGGGGGTGGAGGTGGATGAGCAGGATCACCTCCTGGTGGAAGCCCTCGGTGTCCAGAGCCGGGTAGAGCAGCCACAGGCCCGACTCGTCCACGGCAAACTCCACCTGCAAAATACAAGAGGGCCACATGGCTACAACTCTGAACTCTCATCACGTTTAAAGCTTGTTACCTTAAAGTGGCTGCGACTGATACGAGGTGAACAACGATCCCTGACTCTGCAGCTCCACTGAACAGCTTTATGCTGCATTTCAGTCGTTTCCTGTACTTTGTTTTTCTGGTTCACTGCTGTCATGTGACCACAGGCAGCAGCTGTTTAGAGTAAAACCCACTGTACTCTGCTTACTCACTAGTGGTGAGTCAGCAGTAGGTTACACTGTGTCACCAGCTGCTGAACACAGTGCAACATGTTGCCCTTTTCTTTCAGGTGCTGGTGGAGACCAAAAACAAAGCTGAAAGCAGAGTGAATGTCTGAGTGTGTCGGGGGGCGGGGAAAGATGGGGAGAGCTGTTATTTCAAAATAAAAGGTTTAATTTTAAATAAGGGGAAACAAGAGGTGCTGCACTAAACAAAAAAACTGAACAGTACAAAAGAAGCAATCCAGACAAGGAAACTCAATCCAAACACAAACAGAAGGAGTTCAAACCACAGTCATTCAAGAGCTGAGACACAGGAAGGCAACAACCAGAGCAACACACAGGTAAACTGAGAGACAAACAACCAGACCAGGGGAGGACACACTGGCTCCAAAGAAAACTCTTACGGTCATTTCCAGACTATTGATCGCACCTGATTATAAGCCACACCCACTAAATTTAAAAAGAAAAAAGATTTTGTACACATATAGTTTGCACTTCTCTATAAGCTGCAGGTGCAGTCGTCCCCGTAATCCATACACCAACAGACCACTGCAGAGGTCCACGTGCTTGTGTTTATTTATTTATGCAAATTGATCCAATGCAGCGGCTCCTGTAGATGTAGCAGCGATGTTCTGGCAAAGTTCGGTCCATCTGCTTTTCTTACCTGTGAAGCTTTTGTCGTCTCTTTGCATTGAATCAATTCTTCACGCTGCATCTCCGTCTCACCATTGATTCACTGATACTGAGGTTAGTGCAGCAGCTTTATTTCCTTCTTCAACAACCAGATCAATCCTTTAACTTCAAAGCTGCATGATGAAGATGGATGCATGAAGCGCAAAATGACTGATCTGAAGAATTTAGTGTGAGTGTGTTTGAATTTATTCGAACAGTTTCATTGGTCCACTGTGACCTGTTCGGTGATTTCATTGGTCTGATGTGACGAGGATGGAAATGATGGTATATAGTTATAATAATAATACCTACATAAATGCACTGCACCTTTTTACCTTTGCTTAGGTCTCAAAGTGCTTCACATTTGCCTCACAACTTTACCCAGTCACACCCCAGTGGAAACAAAGTTACCATACAAGGCACTAGCTAACATCAGGGGTTCAGTGGTTCGCCAAGTGGACGATCGGGGATCAAACCTCCAACCTTACAATTTGTGGACGACCTGCTCTACCAGCAGGTATTAATCACATTTGTGCACAAAGATAAAGTCGGGACGCCAGAGACTTAGTTCATCATAAAGACTAAAGTCAGAGGAGTGCTCACAATCAAACCTGTTCCCCCTCACAGACCCCTGGTGACACAATGGGCTAAGTTAAGACGTGGTAGTTGAGAGCTTCAGAGGGGCTGATGATGTGTTTCATCCAAGTTTAAAAAGACCTCCCATGTGCAGCTGCATGCTGAACACACTAGAGGTGTAAATCCTTCTTCATCTCACAATTCAGTTTAATTACAATTCATCTCTGGACCTTTGAAATACACAGTTGTGGACGACACAGTTCCTCCTTAATTCTTAGCAGATGCAGACGTTAGTTCAGGATGAAAACAGCTGACCCGGCTCTGTAAACACTGCATTACCAAAGTATTTCATGTTTGTGATGCACCTCGTCCACTTTGTGTTTTCCAGTCAGTTCATAAAATCAGATTTTTCAGCTTCCAAAATACTGAGTGTTTTATTTTTAATCCCTCGCTGCTGAAGCTGCAACATAACAAACGACCTTGGTGTCGAGCTGAGGCGGGAAAATCAACAATCAAGGTTCAGAGGCTATAATTTTGTGTAGGCTGCAAACGCCCGATTATGTTCTGTCACTGAATCAATGCAGAAGGCTCCACGTCCACATCAACATGCACTTCAGATGTCCTCACTATCCAACACACAGACGGGACAGTTGGGGTGTTTTCTTAAAGTATTATTCTTATGTCCCAGAATGTTGAGGTGTTGCTTTGCAGATTTTGCTCCTGCAGCTCCAGCAGCTCTTTACATTTTGTCCTTTTGAACTCTGCAGTGATTTGTAGTGTTTTTGTTCCCCTCGCCAGCCTCCGATGACCCTCTACACAGCTTCAAGTGCATGTACCCCCAGTGTCGATCAGCATGCTGTGTTTCTCATACCGCCACATGAAAATAAAAGTAAACACCACCATGAGCCTTACTTCAGTCTGCGTCCTGTGAGCCTGCTCCTCCAGCAGAGCATCATGCAGCGTGGTCCAGGCAGCCACATATCTGTGTCTCAGGTCGTACCTGATGACGTCCCTGCTGAAGGCACGGTTGTAGTAGAAAGCTCCGTTAAACACGACGTGGCCCGTTCCAGTGAAGCTGTACGGCAGCTTGTACGAATTACTTGCCTGACCTGAGCAGAAAAACACACATGTGACTGTTAGGTAACCATGACTGCACATCAGGGGGTGATCCATCCATTAGCTATGGAGCACATGTTACTGACTCACTGCAGCAAATAAAAACAGCATTAATTGTTGAAAACTGGAACACTGTCAAAACTTCACACGAGAGAGAAGAACTACAATAGCATGTAACAAATTTAGTGAAACCAGCTATTTGGCTCTGTATATAAAATCTGCACGTAGTCCCAGTGATGTCAGCCATTCATTGCTTTGTGAACTAGAGCAGTGGTCCCCAACCACCGGGTCTTGGACCGGTACCGGTCCGTGAGGCAGTGGTTACCAGGCCGCTCAAAAAAGATAAATAATTTATATCATTTCCGTTGTACTGACAATTAGAGTGTGAAAGACGTTTTATTTTGAAAAATGACCGGATTCTCTTCGACTTAACTTTTGCCTGTTCCTCTTGACACATCAATACACTTGTCTTGGACACGTGACGTATCAGATACATTACCCAAAAAATAAGCCCGTAAAATAGCAGAAATTAGTAAAAAACAAACGTCTATGGAGAGCTTCTTTGCAAAGGGGAAAACACCAACTTATCCCTTTTACCCTGAACATTTAGCTGCTGACAGGAAGTGACATGTGGCAATCAAATCACGGTACTTCCTCAGTCATTTGCACCAGCGACGTGATTCCAGCTGATTCTGAAAGCTGACAAGCGGAGCGTCCTTCCACTACCGTAATGTCGCTAATATGTACGAAACGCTGCGCATCACGGCATGACTCCATTCCCCTGCATTACTACTGTAATGTATGTAATACATACAAAACGCTCCACTTGTCTCATTTCACAATCAGCTGGAATCACGTCACTAGCGCCAATGGCGGAGGAATTACAGTAAGTTGGTTTATGCTAGTCAATCTGTATCACCAGCGATACGCTCGGTGTTAGAGGTTTCATTTTTATGCCGGTCGTTTTTATTTTATTTTTGCTGTACTTATCTGCCACATCTTGAAGGTCGGTTCATGTAAATAATGCTCACATTAAACCGACCCGTGGTGCAGAAAAGGTTGGGGACCACTGGACTAGCGTATTAAAGACTAGAAAGAGTTTGGCATCATCTAGTTTTTTTGGTGCCAGAAGTGACCATATTTGGACAAGAGGGAGGAGCTGGAGAGGAGCAGGGTGGGGTGAATCGGACAGTAGTTGGTCTCCTGGGATGACACCCACCTGTCACCGAAAGTGGACACAACCTTAATTATTCTGAACTTTTAAAAGGAGAGTTAAAGTCGACCTTAAATAAAACGTTACTTCATTCATTTCTTAATCATTTCAGATCACATCTCTGGTCATAGTGTAATGAAACAGTTAATGAAACAGTTACAAAAAAATCATTTTGTCCGGGGCATTTTTAACCAATAGTCTAGTAGCAGCTGTGGTAGTAATCAGTAGTTAGTTGAAGCAGGATCATTGGTTCTGGAACAAACTGTAAAGAGTTGATGTGGATTCTGATGTTAGCTGAGTTACATATGCTGTTTGCGTTGGAAATAAATACGACGTTAATGGTTTGGCTTGATTAGACATAGATTATTAGTTAATTCCCCTCTACCTGATTTGAAGGTGTCCATGTCTCTGAACTCCAGCAGATTGCTGCCGTAGTGACCACTGGTGAGGTAGATGACGTTGCCATGTCCCCGAGCATCTCTCATCCAGGCTCCGTCGCTAAGGCCGTAAGAGTTCTGCTGCACCGGTTCAGAGATGCTCGCTACTGTGTCCTTACACATTCCTGTAAGAAAACACAGCAAAGGTCGCACTGTGCCCAAAGCACGTACACTCCTGACCACTCAAACTGTCACACTATATGTGCACGGCTGAGCCAAGACATCACAACTGCACAGACAGACCACTCTGCTGATGGTCCTTAGCTTTCCAACAAAACAGCTCCAACCCTACAAGACCTCTGAAGTCCCTTCTGCAGGTCGTTTATGTCTCTTTTGCCTCCAACACCAGAATTGACTTTTACCAACATATGTATTTCAGATCTCGACATTGTTACAAGATACAGGTTACAGTAGGGGGCATAATATTTTGGCTCCACAGTAAAACTCTACCAGGTTTTTTGGTGGTGTTGGGTTGGTCGGCGGGGCTCTCCGTCCAGCTGAGTCGACTTTTAGGTTTCGGCTGAGGCGCTGCGGTGGGAGATGCATCAATCGGTGAGCTGGTAACAGAGGCTGGGGTGGTGTGCTGGGTGTCGGGTGTGGTGGGCTGAATGGTAGTTGTGGTAGTTGTAGTTTGTTGGGACGTAGTCGTCAGTTTGGTTGTTGTTGGATGTGGGGTGGTTGTAGGGGTTTGTCCAGTTGTTGGTTTGATGGTAGTGGGAGCTGGTTTGGTTGTAGTTGTGGTTTGCTGACTGATTGTTGTTGGAGCTGTTGGTTGATGAGTGGGTGCAGAACTTCTTGGAGCGCCTGATAGGTCCTTTTCATCTGGTTTTGTAGTGATGCTCGGTGGCAACTGGTCAGAGATCAGCAAGTCCTCCGAAGTATTTGTGACAACTGTAGGACAAGAATAAAGACAGACTAGTGTGGACAGTGTTGAGAAGTTTTTAATGAGGTTAAATTTTCACCTAGGCTGAAAAAAATCCCACAAAATCCCAGTGTCGCTACGTCACCACCAGAGGGCAGCAGCATTCAGCCTACAGCATCAGTACAGCTGGATTATACCTTGAGGGAAGTTTGTGCTTCCTGTTTTATTTATTGTATTATGAGTGACTCAGACTTACTCTTCTTTCCACTTCCTTTCACATCCTCCTTGAAGATCTCTTCCTCTGCCTTGTAGAAGGTCACGCCCCTGATGACCACGCTGTTCTTGTCTTTGATTGGCTGCCTCGGCTCGGTCTTCTCTTTGACCGGCTTTTGAGTTTCCGTCTTATTCCTGATTGGCTGCTGTTGCTCCAGACCGTCCTGCTGTTGATTTTTCTTTAGCTGACTTTCATAATTCTTCTGCAACAGAACATTTATAAGAACGTGGATTTTCAGTGGACATAACAATCTTCCTGTAACAGTGAAGATGAAGGAGTGTGGCTGATCTGTTGGTACCTGCTTGTTTGCGTAGGCAGCGGCTCCACTTTTAGGTCCCGAACGCTCCAAATCACTGACTTTCTTTTTTTTCAGCTGGGCCTTCTTGTCCTTGTCCTTGTCTTTCGGTCCTCCCTTCACACGTTCTTTCTCTCGAAGTCTTTCCGTAAAATTTCGAGTAAAAGCCTGAAGTGTACAAACAGATCAACATGGAGGGTAAACACCACACGGTATCAAGTGCAATTCACAGGAGAGCACTTTATAAAACACAGAGTACAGACCAGAGACTGTTTATAGAAAAGTACCAAGTGTGACGTCGCTTCCTGGTTTGTGAACTGACATTCAGAAGTCAGGAGTTCAGGATTTGAATGTGGCCATGTTGGTTGTTTGGAGCCAGAAATGACCATATTTGGATATGAAGGGAGGAGTAACCCAAGGACACTGTCCAATGTGACTGAGACTCAACTTCAGCACTGCTCTCACTGGACACCAGGCTTGTCCATCCAGCTAGCCACGCCCCTAAATATTCCTCTTTTTCAAGCTTAATATCTCCTTAATGATAAATGATTTTCAGATGGACCACCTGTCAATCAGACTAACCCTGCCCCTAACTCCTCCCCCCAGATCTCTGAGAAGAAGAGTTGACTTATCTAATGACATCAGAATGACTATTTCAGGACTGGAAATGAAGATTTTTGACCTGAAGTCAGTTGGAGTCTGAGTTTTTTTGGATCCAGCATCTAGTGGCTGGTGGTGGTATTACATTTTTTTGCACTTTTGGTCTTCTTCCATTTCTATAAACAGCCTGTGGCAGTGACACAGTGAAGGAGAAACCAGGATGAACACAGGGAAGAAGAATTCAACGAGCAAGAAATTCTTTTGGAGGAACCTGAATCAATGTTTGATCTTTAGGAGCTGGAGAAACATTTTGTCTTTGAAGTTACATTTTGTATCAAATACTCTGATGGAAACAGTGTTGACTGGTACTGCTGACAAAAAGCATGAATTGCTCTTAGAAATGTCTGAAACTCCCTTCCTGTTTTACGTCATGTGTTTGAAACGACATCTTCTCCTCACTGAAAAAATCGGGACACAGCAAATTCACTTCATTTCAGAAGAAACTACCTGAACATGAAAACCTCTGAACAGTTTTATTTATCCAAATCTTTTTGTGCATTAAAGAAGGAACAGGTTTAACTTTTTAGAAATTCAGCTCCAAAAAGTGTGAAGCTAAAGTGTGACCCTAAAAAATGATCAACTGTGGGAGAGTAAATATTCCTACTTCTGTGTGTGTGTGTGTGTGTGTGTGTGTGTGTGTGTCTGTGTCACCTTCTCCATGTTGTCCACTCTGGTCAGGAGCTTGGTGGTGACAGAGTGGAGCTTCAACAAGTCCATCCCATACAGAGAGCCCTCCAGCAGGTCAATGATGGTGGCCAGCTGCAGAGAGCGTGGTGGAGATGAAGGTCAAAGGAAGAGAAAATGTTCAGAATAGAAAACATCTGGACAGTTGAAAACATCTCAAAACAGAGCAGCACACTGAGCGTTTTCTACCTTGATGTCATCCTTGCTGGCCTCCTGAAGTTTCTTAAACCTGTACTCTCCCTCGCAGGGGTTGACAGCTGAAGGCGGAGCCATGCACACACACTTCTTGCAGTCTGTTCCCTTGGTAACCGTCTCTACAGTGTAAAAATCCTGGGACGGGGATGTGGGATCGTTGTCATGGATACGGCTGCAGTCAGAGCGTTTGATTGGTCGAACAATACAGCGACACACACAGTCGGACCCTGACGACACCGTTTTCACTTTGTCGTAGTCGCCCAGCAGCTGGAAGAGAGGAACAAAGTTGAATGTGAGTGTCTCCAGACAGCTCACAGGAAAAGAAACAGCTCACTGATTATTGATATGATTGTATTTTATGTATATTTTATATTAGTCTATAGAATATATATAGAGCAGACACACAAAACTGAAAAGTGAAAGAAGGAGTGGCAGCGTGTGGGAGGATGTGCAGCTGCAGCAGTGGTGTGGACGACGGCTGCAGCCGTTCACTTTCTGGTTTGGAGCACTTACAGTTTGGAGGATATTACATAACCAACCACCAGAAGGATGCAAACTGTTACCACAGTGCACACACACACACACACACACACACACACACTCAGTTCTGGATCTGATTTACCACGTCATTTAAGCCGAACTGACAATCTGGGGTTTGGATTGTGTTTAGAGGAAAAATCAAGTATAGAGCAATTTTCTGCAAGTGAGTCTAATACAATCTGTAAATTTCACAGAGTCTCAGGCTCACAGTTCAAAGGTAACATGAGTCCTGAAAGCACAAGTGCTTTGAATCCTCATGTGGTTTTCTCTTGATGATGAAGTAGATGGAAAGTTTGACCGCAGAGATGCTGTGTGGTGTGGTGCACAGGATTGTTGGCAGATATCTAATGAGCTCTTCTGGAGAGAGGAAAACTAAAGTGGTCACGGATATCTCACACTTCCCATCATTATCAGGATATTTTAAGTACATAACCCATTCATAACTTTAATTAGATTCAATCTAGGTTACTAGTTCACACTCAGAGAAAACGTCACTGTGCAAAATCTGCAAATTAACAAGAAGTCACGTGTGCGTCTACAAATAGTAGAAAACAGAAG
Organism: Pseudochromis fuscus; assembly: GCA_900323345.1. Taxonomy (NCBI): domain Eukaryota; kingdom Metazoa; phylum Chordata; class Actinopteri; family Pseudochromidae; genus Pseudochromis; species Pseudochromis fuscus. Next base: position 11,953 of record OOFC01045604.1, read on the forward strand.
TTTTTTGCTTTGTGCCGTTGCAATAATCAAACTGTCTTTAAACTGTGAGGGATGAACTGTAGTTTTTACACTGACCTGGCTGATGATGTTCTCCTGGTTGTCCACCTCATCCTCCAGAGGCTCGGAGGTGGGCGGCTGAACTCTCCCCTCCACACCCACAGCAGGACCGTCTGTCCCGGGGAGCCGCCGCTCACCTCCCCGCTGACTGTCAGCTAGCGTAGCCGCGGAGGGAGCATGTGTGTCCGGCTTGGTCAGTTCTCCGGCTCCGGCCGAGAGCATCTTCTCCCGGGAGGACTCCGCGGTGCTGTCCAGTCCGCTCACAGCACAGCACAACATGAACACACAAAGCCTGCGCCACATTTCTCACGGTCTCAGGTAAAGGTGGCCAAAAATATGAGGACAGGTCCAGCGTGACAGCACCGACAAGGACACCTCTCCACCGCCTCTTTGAACTGCTTCAGTGTCCTGCAGCGGAGCCTGAGCAGACGGACCTCACACTGACGGAGAACACTGCAGCGGCTTCATACAAACAACTCTCTGAATATTGGAATGATGTGTTAAAACGGAGCTTTACGCCGGTTCTGTGTGACGTGTCGCCGGTGAGCTGGGCTGCACCGACCCCTGTCCAAACTCCACTGACTGACCGCGCGCGAGCCTCACAGATGGAGAGAGGGAGGGCGCACGTGCGCAGAAGAGAGCGCAGGTTGGACATTTAAGATTTACAGTGTACAGTAGGACTGGTGCCAGCCAATCACAGCAACGAGTAATTACTGAGCAATGGACAAAGATCCTGATTGGTTCCGTGTCACAGCGGTGACACCACAGACTCTACCTATACATCTGACTCTTTTGAAGCCAGTATCTCTTTAATGTTAAATGATTCTGGACCCAGCATCTAGTGGCCATCATGGTGGTGTTTTTGTACTGATGCATTGGCTTTTGTTACTTTTTATAACTCCAGTCACATTGGACAGTGTCCTCAGGTTTAAGGGTCAGCCCCACCTCCTCACTCCTCCCTTCATATCCAAATATGGTCACTTCTGGCTCCAAACAACCAACATGGCCACGTTCAGATACCAAACTCCCGGATCAGGATGTGAATCCACAAACCAGCGGGTGATGTCACGTTAGCTTTATCCAGTTTATGAACCGTCTGTGGTGTAAACACAATAAAATGTAACTAATGATAAAAATAACTTTTATTTAGACAGCACAACAAAAAACAATGCAACACAACAAGAATAAATGTAAACACAAAGAACAAAGTAAAAATGGACTAAAACACAATAAAAAGGGAGAAGTGGAACAGAAAGAAGGATCAAGGAGGAGTAAAAGTGAAGTGAATTACTTCTGAAGACACAGACATTTGTATAATATGTATTTGTCAGGTCTGAGCGTGCTGCCTCAGCTCGGTGTTTACCAGCAGATGGCCCTAAAGGGAGGTGGTGGTGACACTGGTGTATGATGTTGGTGTTGAGAGAAACACTGTGACACATTCACCTCATACTTCAACAGTCCCGCCCACCTCGTCACACACTGACTCAGAGAGTACTGAGGAAATGAGCTGAGTAAATTTACCTCTTGACACATCAGAGCAGCTCAGGCAGTTGTGTGTTGTTGTATGTTGGGACACTTTAATCCAACTTGTCTTCACACATCTGAGGAGGAAGGAAACCTGCACTATGGGAGCATCTTCCTCTGGACTGTTGGATGAGGCCAAAATCAGCCACATCAAAGGTAACGGAGACTTCACTTCTTCAGCAGCGAGGAGTTTGACGACTCAGGCGTCTTATATCTGAGACATGATGTAGAGGATGAGTGCAGAGATGCCAGGTTAAGGTGAAGTAACATGGACCGCTGTGGTGTTGTGTGGCTGGAGAAGCAGTGGTGACACTTTGCAGAAGTAGCTGCAGCTGAAGCAGTGGAAATATTTCTGTAGATTGTGCAGCGATAAATAAAAACCACGAGTTCTTCTCTTTGACCACGTTATATGACTGGTGCTGTCAGGGAGGACTGTGCTGCACTAGAAAGACTGTGGAGGCCCGGGTGTTTACTGGGATTGCATGCCATCAGACAGGATGGTGTCTTTGTGACTGCATGAGAGCGTTTCTTCAAAGGGTAAGAGAGGAAATGTGGGGAGGGGTGTGACATGCAACAAGTGTCTCTGGAGTCAGACCGGTGACAGAGCCACCGCCACCGCCACCTCCAAACCACCCAGGTGACGTCAGCGTGACGGCTCCACGCAACACACAGCTACAGTTTTAATGAGAACGTTACCTTTAAATGAACAATAGTAACAAACACAATGTAAATGATGTGCTGTGTGAATGTATCTCTGCACGTGTACATTCCCATACATGTTATCAGCACATTCACATCCCGTCACTAATCTCTGCAAACCAGAATGTAATTACAGCCATTTCCAACCATTACATTATTACGGCTTGTCTGATTTCTGTGTGTGTGTGTGTGTGTGTGTGTGTGTGTGTGTGCAGATGAAAGTCAGCCTGCAGTATGTGATTGTGGCCACACAATGTAAACAAATGATAAACAAGAGATTATAGACGGATTCACATTCAAACACATCAGTGGCCTCCAGTTCAGAGATGGAGTAGTAGAAGTAGTCGTAGTACATGTAGTAGGTGTAGTAGATGTAGTAGATGTATGTGTATGTAGTAGTATCACGGGGGAGGAGAGATGAATAGTAATGAGGCAGATTTTTGTACATCTCTGCACTGATTGTTGTTTTTATACTTGCACAGTATTTTATTGATTTTGTATTTCTTTATTATCTTGTGCACATAAGTTGCTCTGTGTGCAATTTTTGATCATCACTTTTTTTTTTTTAACTATTTTAATTTTTGCTGGGACTGTGGTGAATGTCAACAAGCAGCTGAGTAATTGAATTTCCCTCTGGGCTGAATAAAGTATTTATCAATCTATCATTATCTAGTATGCAGTAGTAGAAGTATGTGATGCTGCAGAGCTTTAAAGATGTCACAGGAAACAGGTGCAGATACATTAAACCAGCGGTCTCCAACCTTTTTTGCACCACGGATCGGTTTAATGTCGGCATTGTTTTCACAGGCCGGTCTTCAAGGTGTCACAGATAAATACAGTGAAAATAAAATAACACGACCAGTATACAAACAAATGTTAAGTTGTCCTCCTCCCCTTTGCAAAGCAGCTCTCCAAAGACGTTTGTATTTTATTCATTTTCGCTAGTTTGCGGGCTAATTTTTTAGTTAACATATCTGACGTGATCAGTGATAGGTGATACGTTGTATCACGTGACCGAGACAAGCGTATTGACGTGTCAAGAGGCAAAGGAAAAAGAAGTTGAAGAGAATCCAGTCGTTCCTTTCAAAATAAAATGTCTTCAGACTCTTATAATCAATGCAACGGAAGTTATATTTTTATTTATTCTTTCTGGCGGCCCGGTAACAGCTGCACCACGGTGGTTGGGGACCACTACTACTTTAAATTACACAACACCCACAATCTGTGGCTCTCTGTGTGTTTGCTTGAGTTAAGTTCATCACTGTCCTCAGACTGGAGCAGCTTCCTATCAGAACCCCTGAGAACCTAAACCCTCCACGTTCATTATTTGTCTCAGTGGGCGGGTCTTATCTCCCCTCCTCAACTCTGATTAAACCATCCACTTAACAGCCCTGAATGAAAAGGTCTCCCTGGAGGACAGAGGCTGTCCCACTGTTAATATACGACGTCTCCTGCTACACTGACCTCAGACCTGAGCTAATGGACTTTGATAAAGCTACATTAATTAATTTCTGGTTATCAGGGTTTAGTGGAACAAACTGAAACACAGCACAGACACATCCTCTCTCCATGAAGCTGAAGCATTACGATTACTTTTGACCTGATGGTTTCATTTGGATCCCTCCCTCATCTGTTTCCAGCTGGTGGCTAACGTTGTGAGTTGTTTGATGCTGAGCAGTGAAAGTCAACATGATGAGAACGACGAGCATGAACCAAAACAGTAAAGTTCCTCAGCATGAAATTCAAACCATGAGCTGGAGGAGACGTCTACAAAGTACAGTGATAGTCTCATGTGGGTCAGCCGCTCAGGATATTCAGGATCACACCATAAAGAGTTTTTTAATTCATTGTTATTAGGGCTGTCAGAGTTAATGCATTAACACAGATTAATCCATCATCCTGATTAATCTGATTAATAATTTAATCAGGCAGTTTGTCCAAGTGGAGTTGTCGTCACACCTGCACCAATAGGAAGTTAATCCTGTGGTGACAGGAAGCAGAACCAACCAATCAAAATGGAGAATGCTAAACAGCAGGTTGGTCCTCTCCATAGGAAACATGAGGACAAAAATCAGGACAAAATAGTGACTGACTCTCTGCAGGAAGTAGTTTTCTTTTCACTGAAGCACTTTCAGATTAAAACACCACATTAGCACATACTGCTAGCACGTCGCTAACGCACCCAGCTTGCAACAAACCATCCTCATGCGAAATGAAACACGGTTAATATAGATGAAAATGTAGTGATATTAAATCGTGATTAATCGAAATGAATCCTCAGCATCACTGTGATTAATCTGATTAAAAATGTAATCATTTGACAGCACTAAATGTTATTAAAGATATTGATTATTTCAGCTTTAATAGACATTTTCTTAGTTAAAACTAACCCCAGCCCCGACAGCTACTGTGCACTGGAAACTGAAAACTATTGAATTTTTCATTTTGAAGTTGAAATCAGGTAAAATCCAACAGGAGCAGATAGAAACTATTACACAGGGGGAAAGCATACACATTAATGGGTTCACTGGTTTCCTCTGTCAGAAAAACAAGTGTGAATGAAAGATACACTGTGATCAACAAAACTGATACAAAAAGCATTTTAAAATTGCTCAGCAACATTGTGAGGAAGACCTCTGGCCAACAGATGTTTGGGAGGCGAGGGAGAAGATGCTCTGCTGGGATTTGGAAAAGCTCACATCAGGAAACTGTTGATGACATGATGTTAATAATAATAATAATAATAATAATAATACATACATACATACATACATACATGTGAGGTGCAGCAGAAATATTTTGTGTGTGTTTGTGCATCCAGGACTGGTTGACAGCACCTTCCAGAGCTTCAGTGTGTTATACCGGCAGCAGTATTCTGTGGCTTACTGCGGACACTTACACCAGGAGGTGGAGCCTAAGAAGGAGGGGCGGGGCCTGTTGCTCACACACAGGGTAAGAGCCAAACCAACTATATATGTATATATATTCATGCTGAATGCAGGTGGAAAGTCTGAGCTTAATTCTACTGACTTTAAGGTTTAATCAGTGTGTGTGTGTGTGTGTGTGTGTGTGCAGCCTCAGTGTGCTCCAGATGAGGTGCTGTACCAAGGGAATGTGAAGTTCTCCTGCTGGGACGAGCAGGGAAAGAAATGCAGGGAGAGATACGCCGTCATGAGGAGAGACTACAAAATAGAAATACATGACAACATGGAGGTAACACACACACACACACACACACACACACACAGAAAACATGACATTTGTAATTTGCAATGACTTATATCTTGGTGCTGTACACTGTTTTCTGTGTTTGCAATTAAAGACTTTCAGTCGTGGGAGTGCGGCCAAGTTGGTCCTCCAGCCAGCAGGGGGCAGTGTGTTCACCACTGAAGAAGAGTCCAGAGCTCACCTGGAGAAAACCTGTGCTGGAATACTTAATGGTATTTAACAAATGCAGTCACATGTCTTGGAAGATTGGAAGATTCACTTTGAGTGTAGAACAAACAGATGGTTCACACAGTAAACTTTATTCTGTCATTTCATCCAAGATACACACAACAAAATTACGATTTACACTCTGAAGCTGTAACATGTGGAGAGGTCACAGAGTGAAGGTGCCGTTAGTGTTCGGTGCAACCTCCAGGGCTGAACACTGACGCCAACGTCATGTGAAACAAACTGTAGTTCATCAAATGGCCACTTGAGGCTCCAACAGTAAGTCAATCCCACAGACTGTTTATAGCATGGATGAAGCTAACGTAACGGCACCTGCTGGTTTGTGGAGTTTTGAATGTGGACAGAAGTGACCATATTTGGATATGAAGGAAGGAGTGAAGAGGTGGGTCTGACCCTTGAACCTGAGGACATGTAAGAGGATAATCACACAAACTAACCACACCCCGAAATCTTCCTCTTCTTGAAGCGTATTTAATAATTACCGTATTTTCCGGACTATTGAGCGCACCCGTCTATAA
>OOFC01045625.1:0-17936 GCA_900323345.1 Pseudochromis fuscus
TGCCACTGTTTGGGCTGTGGAAACTACACTCGGTTAATTGTTTACTGCGGCGGTGAACGGTGACGTGGCTCTGAGAGGCTGATCAGTCCGTCCGGGTTTGAGAAAATTGAGAAAGGCGCAGGACAAAATGTTCTGGTGGAATCTGATCCAGTCGAGGTGGATTTTGTCACACAGACCGAGGCGAACAACATCGCTTTCAGAAATTAAAATCAACTCCTTTGTATGCTCTGTGTTGTCTGAGGGGTCGCACTGTGTAAAATGAACTGAGACAGAAACAGAACGGACTTGTTTTGGACATTTTGGCAGAAGATGACTTTCAGAGTCACATCAATATCCCTAATATTTTATGTCTACATATTGATTGATTTATTTATTGATAGCGGACACTGCACATTAATCAACACTTACTTTATTAACTCAAGTATAAATGTAATGAGGTTTGTACTGAGGCTAATTTGTACCCATCATCTCGACACAGCAAAAAGTGACTGATACATTTTTGTTCAACAACACGTACAAACATCAGATGGTAATGACAACAAATCTGAGTAGATGTGAATCATATGTTAAGTTGCAGAGGGCGCTGCTGGTGGTTGAGCTGCGTTTTACTACTTTTAACTCGCTATTACTCACAGTTTTATTTGATCTAGTTGACAGTTTGTCAGCCAGGATGTCACTGCCTGCATCTGAAATATCTGATCTGTTTGCAAACAGATGGATTATTAAAAAGAAACATAATTTCAAAGTAAAAGCACACAGAGACTCACTTGTATTTTGTGTGTTTCTGTGCATGTGCACTTGTGTAGCCCGAGCCTTTCTTACATAACCTATATTGAGACTCAACGTTATGCTGGACGAACAATGACAGAAACACAATATTCCCTCATTTTCTGTCCTAATTCTGGCCGGAGGGGAGACCACAAGAAAATGTTACCATTCAATCACCATTTTGGCTTCTTCAGCATTTCTTCATTTCCTTGAATCTTAAATTTTTCCCCTCTCGAGCTCGCCCAAGCCAAGGCTTTGTCTAGGTCACTCCATTCCCTCTGCATAGAAATATCCTCTCCAAAGTATAAATTTGATAGGAAGTGGAGTGAAGTGACAAGTGTAATAATTTCCAGTGACACACATCTCCATTCGGACCGAAGTTTAATGTAAAAGTGATCAGCGCCAGGGCTATTATCAGGCATCCAGATGTCAGGCAAAATGAGAAAGCTGCATTTAGGGAAAGTGTGAGGAAAAATCTAACACCACACTGCAATGAATAACCCCATAAGGTACCGGGAAGCTCTCAACTTAAGTTATTTTGAAGCGAACCAGTATGAGAATTGATAGATATGGGCTCAGCCTTAATTTTGCCCCATGGATTATACTTCTTAAGTGTGTATTTTCTTCTGTTTTAAAGCAGGAGCAATTGCCAAGCCTTAAATATCTCAGCTCAGAAGCCATTAGTTCATTCTCGCCCTGCCTGTTGAACCCGTATTCATGCTTACATAGTTACATACTGTAGTTTATTCACTGCCATCCACCCTGCGGTTCACTGAGACCCCTGACCTGCAAACAACTATAAATATTTATTTGCGTCGGCTTGTCTAAAAATAACTGTATTACAATGGAGTGTCCTGGAAGAGGTCCAGGAGAGTTGTGCAGCGAGCAGTAGTCAGCATTCAGAGTCCAGCCTCCGTGTCCAGAGAGGGATAGGACAGTGTCAAGAGGCAGACATATCGATAGCTTTTGTGGTGGACAGGAAAAAAAAGTCACTTAGCGAAGGATCCTGTGGGTCCGAGGATGTATTTGTGGAACATGCAGACTGAAGCCGGGAGCAGTTTGGAGCGATGCACAGGGCTCTCCAGTGACACCTATGATAAACACTATTTCTGTCTTTTACGACATCACAGTGCTGAGTTTGTCATGAAAGCAGCGACTCCAAGGTTGAAATATTATAAACAGACCAAAAATGTGGAAAAAGTAGAGTCAATACAGAATTCTATTAATAATACTGGAACAGTAGTGAGCTCAGAGGGGAACATCCCATCTGTAGATTCATATACACACTAGTAAATACCTGGTTGTTTTGACTCAGAACTATATACTGGATTAATTTAATCCAGCAATGTGAACTGTTTTACTCAACATTTTGTGTTTTTTGACCAACACTTTTTTTATTTTTACCCCAAAGTATATTGTTTTACCAACAATTTAGTCATTTCTACCTAACAATTTGTTATTATCCGACATTTTTTTTTAGATTTTTTTCCAACATTTTGTTGTTTTTACCCATAATGTCGTAATTTCTCCCTAACATTTAGTTATTTTTACACCTATCGTAACCCAGCCTGTGATTAGTCCAATATTTACCCAGTTCTGGGTTAAAATGATCAAGTTCTGTTTTACCTGACAGCTCTATCAAAGATACAAATGCAGACTTTAAACAATGATGTACATATAAAAAAACAAGCAAACTGGCAACTGATAACGTGTGTTGAGAAAAACGTCTTATTTTTGTGCCATTACAGTCAGCTATCTGGCAGCATCATTGCTACCACACAATAGTATGTGTTATACTGGGTGAGTAATAACAAATCATAATCAACAAGCTTAAAAAAAAAAAAGAAACTCTGATCCAAGATTGATTTGGTGCCTTTCAGACTTGAATAAAACACTAGAGGAGTTTTAATTGGTGATCAGTTCTCCTCCAGTAGTGTTAACACAACAGATTTTGTAGGATTAGTGGGTAAACATTGTGTTGACAGAGTTTCTAATCCTGACTCCTCTTGTAAATGAAGGCAAATAACTGTTTTGTTAATCCACTGTTTTTATACAAAAACTAATTTGATTAAAAAAAAAATGTAAAATAAAATATTGCAAACTTTTTTCTGCATACTCCAGCTGCTTACAACATGTGTCACAATACAACCAGACAATTATACAGATCCACTCTTTTAGTGCATTTTACCAGTCACATAAAAATCTACTTTCTGGGAATAACCCTGTAATAAAGGAGACAAACACAATAAAAGGTTGTGCAGATTTGATGGGCAGTGTGTTGGGATGTGTAGCACAGGTCAGGTTGTCCTGTTACCGACTGCTAACATATGACAACGACGCGCTAAGGCTTGGGCCCAGACCGAAGCGCGGTCTGCTCGGAGACAAACAGATTCAAACTCAGCTCGGTGGCGGATAATTTTATTGTCCTCGTATTGTCTTCATTCTTTGTGGCAAACGCTGCGTGCCAGTCGATATCAAACTGTCTGCCAGTCTGGTTTCAGTATGAGACACAAGTCTCACTCCGCAACTTGTGCCTCTCCTCCCCAATCCCTCCTTCACCCCCAGAATGCAATAAATGTCCGGCCATCATTTATTTTAATTCACTCCCCTCTTGCACAGATGAAATGGATTCGTAACCTTGTAGGACAAGGACGTGCATGCCGTCTGCCGTCAGTTGCTGAGTTATTCTCTATTCTTCTAGCATAGAGGAAGAGAGGGAGAGGGAGAGGGAGAATGAGGGAGCGCGAGAAAGAGGCCCAATGATGAAGAGAAATAGTCTGGCATGCAAATTGCCGGCTGCCATGTCCAATGAGGAGGCCTGGCGGAGACTGTCACCGTAGAAACTCTGGACAGGGTTAACGAGGCTGAGGGAGAGACAGACAGGAGGACAGGAAGAGTCTGAAAAAACTCAGAGTGTGATTTATTTGCCAAATCAAGGCACGATGAGTGGATTATGGGTAGCCTAATGAGAAAGAGTGTTTAGGGGATAGCTAATTGAACGTGACCAAGGAGGAGAATGCTAAGAGCAGGCAGAGATGGGGATTGGGTGGCGTATGTCATTCGGCTGACAGTAGTTTAGCTCCAAGTGAGGAAGTGAAACTGGGAGGTGAAGAGTGGGAGTGTGGCCACTTTCACTGGTGATGGATCTGCTCAGTAGTCCCTCGATTTATAGGTGAATTTAGCCCGTACATGTATAAATATATAGGTTTTACATTCACAGATGTATGAATAAAACTTTTTTACTGCCAGAATGTGGAGGTTGGGAGTGGATTCATCACAACAAAAGTACCTGGTTATAAGGATTTTGTAATACCGCACAATTTTCAAACTCAGATTACATACTGACTCACAAATCTGAGCGTATTTCTGTGTTTCTCCTAAATTATATATGAGATTAGAGAAAGTGAAGAAAATCTGTTGAACTAATAATCTGCAGCCTCTTCTCTCTTCAGTAGACATGTTGTGAAGCCCACTAGAGGGTAGTATTTAACTACAGGCAGTATTTAATATTTATTTGTGGTTTCTGCTGTGCACACTGTATCTATGTATCTATTTTTATGCTTTTACTAAGTTTTAATTTTTGTCCACCTAAAACATTTCCTCCTGGATTTAAAAACCCATTATGATCATCGTCGGTTTTTCAGTGTCATGTTTTTGTCTCTTGATTATGCAGATCTCTTGATTTCCTCTACATCCTGTTGATATGTTACATCGCACTACATCACAAATCCAAGAATTAACATTTTCTGACATGAGCTTAAAAAATAAAAACCGTGTTGCCTCTGATTTTTATTAGATTACTGGCATTTCAAATTAATTGCATTAATTTAGAAGCCACATCTGAAATCAAGATTTATTGAATTAGGAGCAGCAGTTCATCAAGCAGCAATTTTAAGAGGCGTGATACAACAATTAGTGTCACCACCTGCTGCTGTTCGTATTTAAACCCAAGATTTCGAAACATGATGGGGTGACACTCTTGGGAGACCACTGCATCTTTTCATATGTGTAGTTTGTACAATGTAACAGATACTCTGTGATTTTATAAATACAATTCCTGTCCCTAAATCACACTGTAGCCTCCAGAATTTTTATCCCACATTAACTTTCCCCATATATGTTTTATCAAATCTCCCTCTTAACATTTTAAAACCCTCAGTTTCTTTTCTTTTCATTGAATGCAGATCCTCTTAGTGATGACATATCCTTTGTGCGCCCACCGAAGTCCTTGGAAATGTTTGTGTTGTGCCGCAGCATCCCTCTCATTTCATGAGTGCAGTGCAACACACATTTGAAATGGGTTTGGACACAAATTGGATTAATGTTTGCAAGACATCTTCTAAAGCGTTTCCACCTGTAATGTTGTTTGCAGATGCACTAAATGAGATGTCTCAGTGGGAGCGAACGTCTCTGTGTATGCAGAGCTAACCGAGGGAGGCCCGCACACGGCTGCACTGTGACCCTCCCCGGTGCAGCGCTGTACTTTCTGGCTCCAGTTTCAACAGCATATAGGGAAAGAGACAACACGGGAAATGTGATTACACGGTTGCCTAATGTAAGGGGAATTGCATTTGTTTGGTTGGCCGTTTGATTGCGCCTTTCTGCGCTGGCAAATCCCAGAAAATACAATGCAGATGTGGATGAGGGCGAGCAGTCACTGTTACCACCCAATCTGAGCGAGTGTTTTGACTTTGAAACCCCCAAATGTATCCGTACTGCAAGATATGAAGAGGAAGATTTGCTGTCGTGCTCTAAACATAAAAAAAATTACAAACTGGTCTGAGAAAGTGAAGACTGTAGGCGCAATGCAGGATTATGATGTAAGATGACTATTGAAGGAAAAGACTTTCCTAACCAAGATGAATGAGCGGTATCGAGCTCTGGCATGACAAACGAGGGCTGAAGTGTCGCAAGTGTTTTATGACGGCCCCTGGGGTCCTTATCTCCCATAACCCCTGACCCCTCGACCTTTTAAACCACAAGGGTGATTACAAGTAGCCGGCCAGTGGAATAACTGCTGCACTATTAGCCATTAGAAAACTGTTTCACACATCCTGACTCTGTGCTGCAGCTGGCGATTACTTTATGCAGAGTTTTTATTTCAGAGGTGCAGAGACTGGAAACAGATTTGCCTACAAACTTGTGCATCATGTCGGAAATTTATGCATGATGTACTGCGGCGCGGTCGCTGATGTTAGTGGACCCGAGGTGTTTATGCATCGCACGCCGACTCCTGCCATCTTAACCGGTCAGCAGAGTGATGAGCAGAGGTCTCATTCACTGCTCATACGCCACGCCTGTCATGTAACAGACTATGATATCTGCTCCCCATGAGACGCATAACTGTGTGACACTGGCATTCTTCACCGGCCGGCTTTGACAGCAACAGCGGCGCTGACCGTTAAAACCCGGGGCCACACGGCGGTTTATCGAACGCCATCAAGGTGAAAGAGCACTCGAGTAAAGTAGAGCGGAGTTGTGTAGCATTTGCACCAGGTGAGTATAATTTCAGAATAAATTTAATATGTATGTGTGACTCCACTGACAGTACTGGAGGTTCACACGTTTAGGTTTTGTTGACTTTGATTAGGTGTTTGTTTTCTGACAGGATGAGTTTTTTTGAGGGGGGGAAGTGCAGGTAATTGATGTGCACACGTGCTCCCGTGGATGTGAGTGAAACTGGCTACTGGAGATGTACATCATTTTCTGTAACGTTGCAGTGTGAGATTAGTGCGGGGTCCCAGGGGTCTCACTCGTCACTCCATTTCCTAAATTGACAGCTGGAGAAACTCTATTCCACCGGACGTGATAAACGACACGGGGCGTCGGAGGAGTGCGTCGCAGAAGAGAGAAAGGAGTGATAAATGGGGGAGGTTGGGAGGAATCAGGGCAGATGAAAGTTGTTGGGCAGTGAGAAATGACTGACAGCTCATTATGAAAATCCAAGAAGGGAGTCTAACTTGTTCAGCCATGTCTTTTTTTGTGTGTTTTCTTTTCTCTGCCTGATCTAAAATACACTCAATACCGAGACAAATACTCACTGGTGTTAAGGCCTTTAATAATCTGTGACTGGGTTTCTTTGTGTGAAACGAAACTCTTATAAAAGAACAACAAATATCAGACAATAACAATACATATGATGTCTGATATAGTGTGTGATTGGTTTACTGTCTGTTAACATCAACATATGTGAGACTGTGGCTGCTAAAAACACATTTTGGATGAAAGAAGGACGAATAATAAAGTAAAGTTTTGCCTTTACTTCTTTTTTTTTGCTTATAAGACAGAATTCATTTATAATTTTAGTCAAAAACGGGAGTTTTTTTTTCACACGACTTTTGTGCAGGATTTCGTATTTTCCTCTATAATAGTTGTTAATTGTTTCAGTGCCAGGAGCAGCTTTACTTAGTGGAGCTGGAAGTTCCCACCTAAGTCGACTGTTATTCAGGTCTACTTTTGACCACGGGCACGTTCGCTCTGGACAGAGGTTACTGTTTTGGCACGATTACCATTTTTGTTCATTTTTTTCCCTTGTTCTCAGCTGTGTAACCCCCTTGTCATTTACATTTATAGCGTATACAAAGCTATAAGTCACCCATCAGGACATTAGAGAGCTCAAAGAAACCCTTGAGATTGCCAGTTGGCAGTGCTTTATTGGGTATTTTCCCCCAGTACTCTTACCAGCTTCTTGCAACCTCACTCAATTTAGTTGTTTTAGCCCCCTATGGCCGTGTTGCTGATTTTGAATAAGTGCTCAGGGCAAGAGGGGTCAGCTGCAATTTCAGCCGTAGCTAAACTGGTCTTTTCTAATGTGAGATCTGAGGTGACTTTGACTTTTGATTAATGACAGTTCTCCAAAGGACATATCACCAGGAAAACTTTCCACAGCATGAAAATCACTTCCAGTAAAAGAAGAAAACATCTATATCTTTATGCATACACAATCCGTCGCTGACTGACTGCATCCAATGTGAAATAATACCCAGGTGCTGTTACAGGAGGCAAACACTGAAAGTGTTTGTTATTAAAATATTTGTACTTTTTGGGCCCCAAAGGCCCACTATGCCTTTTCTCACTTATGCATATTTCCATTATAGTGACATCAAGCAAACAGAGAAACGCTGCTGCCGCCTCTCTGCTGTTCTCTCTCCTTCTCTCTCGAGTGCTTCTCTCACAGGCTGTGAAAACAGCAGCCCCAGGGAGTATTCGTATCCCATGAGCCCTTGGGGCAGAAGGCCCGAGGACACGCCATGGGGATGTATTGAGGGGTGTTGTGGGGAAAAGGAGAGCTGCACGTCTCAATATGAATACTATAGATAAATGTAAAGCAGATAGCGGTTGAATAGAATTGTCCCATTTGGGATTTTAGCAAAGAGATTTAGAGATAACGAGAAAAAGAGGCAGCAGCTCCTGCGGTATAAATACTAAGACCGCAAACACACGTGCGAGAAGAGTTACACTGTCTACATGTCAGATGTTTTTTTTTCCACACAGCATTTCAACACATGCTGCTGATTAAACTCGTCCCAAATACAACAATGATAAATCTCTGCTTCGTCATCTTTTTAATTTCAGCAGTTAACAAAATTACACAATGACTGTAGGTATCAGAAAATATGGGTGAGGAAAAACAGACTTGTATACATTTTTATTGTGTGTCTTATTCATCATGTAGGGAGCAGCATGTTGTAAATTTACACATTTTTTGTTGACTGAAGTTGTTCAAATCAGTCATTTCTTAACATTATATGCCATATTGTGTCAATTAATTACACCGTTTCAAATTAAAAGCCCTCCATGGTTTCGGAAACTCTTCATTTCTTAACCAGGCTTTAATTGTGAAACATTTGCATCCACACTACGAGTTTAATTTATCTTTTAGTTTTTATTTAAGGAAATAAAACACTATGCCGTGTGTGTTACTCATCTTCATCAGTGGCTTTCAAAATGATTTGTAGAATCAAAGTTTTGATCCTAATACACACAAGGTCAAACGGTGTGGTAGAAAGGTCATGGAGAATGAAGTGGTTGAAGTCATAAAACGTGGGTCGACTTCACGAGCGTTACAATCAAACGGTGGAAAAATTTATTTGGAAAAGAAGTTTTTACCAGAGGGAAAAACCAGTTTACTCTCCATCACAAACCCTGCTGTGCAGCGTTTGTGGTTTCCTGGTGTTTAGGATGCAGACCAAGAGCTTTACCAGAAGGAAGACTGTTGGATTGTGGGACAGAGGTCTCTATGTCTGTACTCTCCTGTATGATCTTATTATCTGTCAGCCAATTTAACAGAGAGGCCTTTGGGGAGTGACAATGGGGATGTAGGGGAGGAGGAGGGGACACACACACACATATACAAACACACATACACACACACACCTATGCTCTAATTCACAGTGACCTCTGTGGCCTCCCCACAATGCCTGTTTTCGTATTTGATAGAAAAATCGATAGGCGTACTGGCAGGGAACAACCTCCATGAAGAATTAAAACAAGAAAAGTGTTGGTAGTGCTCAATCATTTTTTCTTTCCTCTAACACTACACGTGATGCAGCCATGAATAAATGTTCACCTTTCAGAAACTTACTGAAGTTGATGATGCAGGAAGTGTTTATTCGTCCCAGAGATTTACTGCAAAATCAGCAGGTTCATACGATGTTTAAAAAGACCTCCATTAAGAAATATGCCCAGTGAATAAATAAAACTCTAAACCATGTTCTTGCAATGGCTTTATGAGGATGCTTATAAACATGCTTTCTTTATTAAAAGCAATTCATTACTATTAATAATCCATTTACTCTCCAGATTTTATTTTGTTACTTGTAAGTCATATCCTATAGCGTGTCTTCAACAGGAGAAAGCCTGTAGCATATTTCTCTCTTGTTATGCAGATGACACCCACCTGTATCTGCTGGGTGTGTGTTTTTTAATCTTTCTGTCTCCGATATTAAAACCAGATGCACCAAAGAGTTTTCTTTTTTGTTCTTTGTAAATATTTCTTCTTGACTCAGAAAAAACTACTGTGCAGTAAAGATTACACTTCTGTAGTATTACCCTTTACATGCCAAGGTGCATCCCGACCAGTAATCAGCCTCTAAAATCAACCTGTCCTGTAGCTACAGCTTGTTTTGCGAAAAGTTGCTTATACATATTCAGTGTTTATGGGGCAAGATTTTCATTCAGTTGTGCTTAGGGTTGGCACTTTTTATTTGATATTCAAACATTAGTTCAAATGTAGGGTGAAAATGTCATAATTGAACAGTAATGACCTGGTGGTATCTCTACAAGCACATAAGACCATATAAAGTAGTTTCTGTTGTGTTTATTCAGTCTAAAAGGCATCTATGCATGATACAAGTGAAGGATATTAGAGTTTATTTTATCGACTTGCAAGCCATTTGAAGTTCGTTCAATCTTGATTTAAAAAAAAAACAACTGGCAGCCCTAGTTATGGCCATCTGATCACTGTAAGTACATGTTAACATTCTTTTAGTTCGACTATTTATTTGGGAAACAAGCTGAAACTCACTATGAAGTGAGTGAAGCTGAGGGGAACTGTAGGTTTGTAATTCTTTGTAGGTTCGTCAGTCAAACTCTTCCACAGTGAAAGAGCAACATATAAGCAACTATGATGCTCTATATAATCAGTACTTCAAAATACTGCCTTTAATGTTTGTGTGAAGTTACTTTCTAAACATCTGTGGGTTTTTTAGTTTGTGTTTTTATTCTCATGAAGTTTTCTTATTCTGGTATTTATTGTTTTTTGAGGTGAATATTGAATATATTTTAGAGCTTAAAAAGTTTGTCAGTGTTTTCTATTGGATACACTGTGCAATAGAAACACTGTTCTGCAATTTCTCATTATTATAAACTAACACCAATATACCTGCAGACAGATCAGTCAGTGTACTGGGCTGGTTGATTAATTACCATAAGCATAGACTGTTTATAGATTAATCATAAAGTGTGTAAACAATGGACAAAACTAACGTGACGTCATCCGTTGGTTTGTGGACCAAATGTGTATCAAACTCTAATTCAGGGCCGGTCTCATTGGATACAGGACCTGTCAATCAAATTAACCCCGCCCCCTAAATGTTCCTCTTTTTGAAGTTTAATATCTACTACCTAATCACATCTGAATGACTTGTAAAAAGTATTTATTGATTCAGTATTTCATTATTCACAATGACAAATTTTTGAATTGAAGTTGATATGAGACAGTTTTTTTGAAGCCAGCCTCTAGTGGCCATTAGGATTATTGCAGTTTTTTATCTATCTGCATTGGCCTCATTTTTGAGACCTAGTTACTTCATCCATGTCTTTATTCAATCTTTGGGATTAAGTCAGCATTTATCTCAGTCAATCAAACAAAATCAGCAAACTTTAACTTTGATTACAGAAATCATTAAAAAAAAAAGCCCAGTATGGACTGCCAGCAGACACTGTATAAATCCAGCTTGTCAATCGCAGCTCATCAGTTGCAGTAACAGTATTTTTTTTTTTTTTTTTCCAAATGTGGCCGTTGGTCCAAGGTCAAGCAGCATAGACGGGCCCCTCTCATGCCAGTCTTGAGGCCATTCTGAACAGATGTTGGCACAGCCAGCTGGACATGGCGACCTTGAGTAAATCTCAAAGGGGTCTTCTTTGGCAGCATGGGCACCAACTCTCCCCCCTGGCAAAGGAGACCCAGTGCAGCAGAGTATAAGCAAGTGATATGTGTGTGTGTGTGTGTGTGTGTGTGTGTGTGTGTGTTAGCGTCTACAAACCAGCATTGTGTGTCATTCAAGCTTCAGTGAAAAGGTACCAGTGAATCAATCACATGCCCTGTGTAACACAGCACTAAATGAAATTCAATGGACTGATTGAGTGAGTGATGGATGATTCACATACATACAGCCAGAATTAAGTGATGGAGAAACACTCAGAAGGAGAGTGGAGGAGGTGAGGGTTGGTTAGACCTCTGAGGACTACATGTGGTGGTGTGTGTGTGTGTGTCTGTGTGTGTTGCTCTGCGAGTGTGTACGTGGGGGAAAAAATGTAGACGTAGAGTGTATAGACTCTGAAGGCTGAGCGCCCTGAGGAGCGGCTGTGTTCGTACCCCCACATCTGCCCTCCCAGGATGCAGCAGAATGTGCGTGTTTACTTGTGTGTGTTCAGGAGTGTGTGTGGTTACCATCTGGGCAGAACATCAGGGGTACGCCTGGACTGCACGGTGAGCCAGTCCACTTTTAATCTGCCCAGCGCCCTCTCCCCACCAACGAAGGTCATCGCCTCGGCAAGGACAGCACTGTCACCCCTGTAACACTAACAGCGGGGGTCGGCACTGGCCATCCATAATAGATGGCAGCTGGCTTTAGTGTACGTCTTCACTTTGCCTGGGGCATCGGTGTTAGCCCATCTTTCATTCCCACAACTCCGCTGAGCTAATGTGCTGTGTTAATGCTTGTGTGAATCAGGAGGAGTGCTCAGTCGTGTGTCTCCCCTGTAGCTACCGAGCGCTCATGTCATTGCCAAAATAGGACAGAAGGTGCTTCAACAAAGGAAACATTCATCTGGAGGTATCACAGCACGGCAACAAAATCGGCCCTAATACATTAAGAGTTCACAACTGATGTCGTGAACTTTTATGGGACGGCGTGCCTTTGGTAAACAAAGCCGTACAGATGTGGATCAAGTTTTTTTGCTGCGGTCATCTAAAAGTTTTGGCTGTTTTTTTTTGTGTTTTATATTAAAACTACAAGTCTCTCTTTTTTATGTGGTTCAAAAAGCACCGTTTTGGACATTTCACAGAAAATGTATCAACCCCAATTTCACAGGCTTTTGTGTTAAGTGGCTGTACAGTACAGTCCGACTCACCCATCAAGCATGATTTCCAAGAGCGAGTTTTTTTTTTTTTTTTTTTTCACAACTTGCCAGAGAGACCAAAACCATTTTAAATGCAAATGACCTAAATAAGATTAGCGAGGTAGGCAGTCCGCTCCCTGTTAATTATCACACGCAGTAGTCAATTAACAACGCTAACGATGGGACACTTAGTGTGCGTTAACCCAATTTACCACGGCTGAGAGCCGGGTGGACACACTTGCAAAGGGGTAACTTAAGGTGGGGTCTGGTGAAGGAGGACGGGTGCAGAAGCTCAGAGGTTAGTGACTTTGATGGAGCTCAGGAGGAGAGTTCAACACTTTGTTACGCAACAGAGAAGATGTAGAAACTGTTGGTTGATGCTGTGCTTTGGTCTCTTCTCCTGAACAAGACGTGGAGCCGGGCACCATGTGTGGTAGAAGGAGGAGCGGGACTCATCCGGGGGTAATTAGAGTTACCCAGGATGTGTTAGCCAAGATGCTGCTCTACAGTTAACAGCATTAGCCACGGCGGGGATTAAGGCGTGCACTGATTTAACAGTTGTCACTAGACCTTGGCTGTGAGAGGCATGGGTGACTGACAGGTCGGCACCAGACGGTCATTTGTGGATCTGTCTGTGTGCACATGTGGAACGTGTTCGCTGCGGTATGTGCACAGGTACATGTGTTTGTTGCATTGATGTGGATTAAATGAAGGGTAGGAGTTGAGTGGATCCTCTCTCCTTTCCTCTGCAGCTTCTCTAATACTCTGTTAGTGCAATCTTGTAAAGCAGAAACAAAAAAAAACTTGAGGAGATATTAGGTTATTTAAGGTATTGCTGTTTGGCAGCTTTTCTGGCTTTGGCCACCAAGTGATAAAAATAATTATAGTCATAAAATGAAATAAAATAAAGTGAAACTAGCAGGTTTTAGACCACATGTCATTTGCTTTTAACCACTTGTGACTCACTCAAAAGTGACAATAACAGATTAATAAAATTCAGACTCCTTTGAATCCCACTGTAATGTTAAAAAGAATAAATATTATGTTGATACAAAGTTACTTTAAAATGAAAAAGAATTCCCTATTGTTGGAGTTTATAAGATATAATGAGCAAGAAGTATTTTTTAGGTCAATTTCAGGTGATTATGTTTAGTTTTTTATATTTGTGTTCACATTTCCACTTCTTCCGAGCACATATCAGACCATAACACAAGCTGTGATGAAGACACTACAGTATATTTGGAGTCTGTAATGATAAAATATCCGTGTTACTGCAGGGAAATGATCTATTGCCTTGTTCGTAGTTGCCTGGCCTGTATGATATTGATTCTGATCTTTTTTTACTATCTCTCCCCTTCAGTTACTGCGTCCCTCTCAGCACAGAGTCTGCACAGATGAGATTTGAGCCCACAGCAGAACATTTTGGCTTAAATACCAATTACTCTTCATTACTTGCAAGTCAAACCAAACTACTCATTTAAGTACTTTTTTCCTTCTTTCAGATTTTCAACCTCGCTGCTGCTTCAAGATGAATTTTGATTTGAAATTTGAATGAAAAAAGCCTTTATTTTATTTTCACTTCAACTTTTCACTACTAAAAAAAAGTACTTTTAACGTCCTTGTGACTTTCTTCAACTCTTAGAAAATTGTGATTTGTACTTAGATCCAGCGGACCAGCACCGAGCATTAAAATACTCTCTCACTCTCACATGGTCCAGCCGGTGACATTCAGGCATCTCTATCAGACGGTCTCTCCAAAATGACACCTCTGCACCGCTGACATAAATCATCATCACACTCTGGCCCCGCCCACACATTTTCATCTGTGTAACCGGAGCTCTGAACGTCAGCAGGAAGTGTATTGGTGTGAGCGGCCTATTGATCATTGATCTGGCGCCATTGATCCAAACCTCGCCTCCCCCCCACCTCCCCCTCCTCTAACGCTCCCTCTTCCTGAAATCTGTTCAGATTCACAGGGACGTCTTTTGACTCCAATCTCCCTCTGGAATATTCACATGAGCTCAGATAATGAGAATAAATTGCAGTTCTGAGTGTATTTCTCTTCTCGTTTGATTAATCGTCTTTAATCAATATTTTTAGCGTCAGATGGAGGAATCACACTGTGACGCTGCTGCACTGCTTTTTTTCACTGTGACATTTCATCCTCACAACTGTACTCAAACTGTTGTGATGAAGTCTTTTATGTATATTTTTGAAACATTTGCTTCCTTATAATACTGTACCTTTAAAGAAAAACATTGTTACTTTTTCTTATAATAAAGTTTTTTCTGTTTAAATATTTTGCACAAGACAAATCTGAGGTTTACGCAGGTGATCAAATAATGAGGTGCTAAATATTTATTTTAAAATGAATAAATTAAAATATCTATTTTACGCAAGAGAAAGCGTTAATTACTACAATCTTCAATCTGGATCTCTTTTTCAGATGGGCGACAGTAAAAGCCACAACTGTTTGATGAGCAGATCAATATACATGTAATTTACAAACTACAGGGCAGGTAATCAATGAGTATAAAAGTATATGAAATATACATTACAGGAATTCTGCTATAGCGCCGACCGCAGACTTTGATAAATAGTTAAGCCATTTATTTTTGTCAGTATTGATTATTCAATCCAGAGAGTTCACCGGAATCGTCCGTCTTCTCTTCTCCTTTACACTCGATCTTCTTCTGAAAGCTGATTTACGATCCATCGGGTCAGACGAGCAGCTGTTGGTTAAAACACCTTGGAGGTGAATAAAAGCGATAAGAAGTGAGGAGTCTTTAATGTGATTTTAAAAAGCCTTGTTTGAAGTGTGGCTTTTATCTGGTGTGTATTATCAATCCCACCACTCATGACCAGTTTGTAGTATTAACCAGACCTTCTCCACTTCCTTAACGCTCTTAGTCCTTCTTCGTCTTTTCTACTTTACTCTTCTTCCAACTTACGAACTCCAAACGCACTCGAACATGGCTATTGCTTGTCATTAGAATAACAAATGCACTGGGGCTCCTGATTTAGTGTGGCGCTCTGGCCCCTGATGTATATTAATACCACAACACTGCACCTCTTACCCGGGGTTCATCATTCATCCGGGTAAAAGAGGTGGAATTGAAAAGCAGTCCTTGTTTTTGCTGGAACCAGGATCACAGTCATTTATTGTGTCACGAGACAGGGCGGCCCCTCTGCATGTCCTTCACCTCCACGTGCAGTGCCAGCTCCTATTAGGCTCTACATTGTGTTTGTGTGTAATTTTTACGATACACGCAGGTGTCAACGTAAGATGACAAATCAGTCAGATGAGTTTCGTCTAGTTTTCGTTCTGGTTTTGTTCACTTTTGGTTCCGATCGTGTCTAAATGTGTGCGGTGTCTTGTATTCAGATTTCTGAGGCCAATACCAAAGTAAAAGGATTTGCATTTCATTTCATGCATATTTTTAATCATATCTTTTTCTGGCTCTGCCCAGCGCTCCCATTTAAGTCTGGTGAGATTCTCATTGAGTGAGTGGTGCAGCTCTGGGCTCAGTTAAGTGATGACTGCTGATGACAGATTGTCCTCCACCACATTGCTAGCACTTCTCCCAGACAGACCGTCCGTCCCTTTTTCATCTCTTCCTGAGTGGACGCGAGGGCTCACCCAGCAATACAAGACAAATAACACTTCTGCCAGGCCATCACTCTTTCCGGCAACAAGGCAGCTTACCTTTCACTTGACTGTAGTCCGTGTAGTATCAGACTCAGCATCACCTCAGCTTCCCCTGACTGTCCCCGCTGGACGGCCACCACCGGTGTGACTGGAATGTGCAAAATCTCATGTTTACACTGAATTAAAGCTGAACGTGCTGTATGTTTCTGACATTTCTCTCTGCAGCGTGTCTACATGTACATGTACGACATGGACTTTTTTTTTATGCAGTGACGTGAGTTCTGCGTTCAATCAAAACTAAGATGATTGCATCCGATTACAAACACCTGCTTGACCTGTGACACTCACTTTAATAAGAAGTACAGTGGTGTTCTCAGATGTTACATGTTCTTGAAGGAGAGACTTTAGACCAGGGGTGTCCAATCCTGGTCCTCGAGGGCCGCTATCCTGCATGTTTTAGATGTGTCCCTCTTCCAACACACCTGATTCACATGACCAGCTCATCATCAAGCTCTGCAGAAGCCTGACAATGATCATTTGAATCAGGTGTGTTGGAAG
Source organism: Pseudochromis fuscus (assembly GCA_900323345.1). NCBI lineage: Eukaryota > Metazoa > Chordata > Actinopteri > Pseudochromidae > Pseudochromis > Pseudochromis fuscus. The sequence goes on from OOFC01045625.1 coordinate 16,820, forward strand.
AGGGACACATCAAAAACATGCAGGATAGCGGCCCTCAAGGACTGGGATTGCCCACCCCTGCTTTAGACTAAACTGACTAAATTCAACTACTGAGAATTACCACAAGGAAGATAAGATAAGATAAGATAAGATAAGATAAGATATGATACAGCTTTATTAATCCCAAAGGAAATCTGTGTGCCAAATTGCTCCAAAGTACAATACAAACATCTCCTAGCCTGCAAAATTTAACACAATACAATTATAAAATGTTATAACGTGCTGTGCAAGAGTGCAAAACAAAGAACCAGTGCCTATTAAAACAGATTTCAAAAAGTGGACAGTGCTCCAAACATGTCAGTAGATGGGGATGAGTGCAGCTGTAAACGGTACCACATTTCTGGGCCCACAGAAACATGTGCTCGCCTGACTGTCCTCCTCCTGTTCACATTGCACCTGCTGAATCGTCCGACTTCCACTTGGCTCCCCTCACACGGCCTGACATTGAACGAAATGAATCAAATTCTGATAATAAAAGAGTCACTGAACTCAGTTTGGTCTACAGCTCCCAGTTTTACAGCTGCTCCTTTTCCAAAGATTGTGTAGCGGAAAAATACTTTTTGGGCCAGTGTGCGAGAAAAAAAATCGATTGTGGCTCTCTAAGCATCGTCTTCAGCACAAAACTTAAATAAATATTTCATTAAGGATCTATTCTTCCTGATGAGCAAACAATCCAATCAGTATTAGATATTAATAACACGGTTACTGCAGTGCATGTAAACCTGATGGTCAGCTCAATTAAAAATATCTTCGTACACGAGGAAAGTGGAAAATCCTTTTGTTTTCCTTTTACAAAAAAAAAGAACAATTTGAAGGTTTTTGCCTAAATTGCTAAAAAGCAGTAAATGGGATGTCTGTGTAACAGTGTACGACTACTCTCCCTGCCATATTACTCAGGAGAGCGCTGGTGTGAGTGCGCTCGTATGAAAGAGGAGCTTCGGCTGAGTCTCGACTCATGATTCGTTAACTTCACAGGCGCTCTCGGGGAATCCTGAGGCCACACTCCCCCTGCCACCGCCCTGGGCAATTATGCTCTTTTGAAATGCAAATAGAAGCCATGTACATGTGCGAGTGTGTG
>OOFC01045627.1:0-49979 GCA_900323345.1 Pseudochromis fuscus
TTAATCTTGCCCAAAATTACTACCGTATTTTCCGGACTATGAGTGCACCTGTCTATAAGCCGCTATTGAATTTATTCAAACATGTGGTCCACTCTGACCGGGTCTGATGTGACGATGCTAAATGTATCGGCGGCACGGAGCTTGCTAGCTTGTAAAAAACCAACGAGCTTCGTGCCGCCGATACATGAGCCACACCAGTGTTTAAGTTCAAAACATCGGAAAAAAGTAGCAGCTTATAGTCTGGAAAATACGGTACTTATAATGGGCCAATGTTTTAACAAAGACAATGACAATAGTGAACCCATAGGGGGCAGTAAAAACAACACTGCTGAATCTATGAACCAGAGAGGAAGAAGAAGACGATGAAGAAGAAGAAGAAGAAGAAGAAGAAATAAGTAGCTACAAACCATAGACTGTGGCCGTTTCTCAATACAAAGTACGCAAGTCCGTACTCGCGTACTTGGCGAAAAAGTACCTGCAAGTTGGACTCTGAAGTACGGACTTGTGAGAACGCTCCGACACTAAAGTGCAATTGGACCACCGGTGTACTTGATGACATCACATGTCCACTCACTGGTGCGAAATACATTATGGGTTATTTCGTTTCACCAAGGCCACACAAGTCTGATCTGATGCAGACTCGATAATGAACAAGGGGCAAGAACACATCGGGGTATTTCATGAGTTCTCGGCCAGATGTGTACTTTGAATTAAAACAGTACCAGGTCTCCGACTGATAAAGAGTATGCATATTGAGTAACGGCCTGCATATAGAAAGGGCAAAGCTGACCTGATGTCACCTTAAACGTCGCCTTGTTGGTTTTTTGGAGCCAGAAGTGACCATATTTGGACATGAAGGGAGGAGTGAGGAGGTGGGGCTGACCCTTGAACCCAAGTACACTGGCTAATGTGTATGACTGGAGTTCACTAATGAATGAGCCTCCAAACTCCCTGCAAATCACTGGAGATCAGAGCTGTCAATCAAACTAACCACGCCCCTAAATCTTCCTCTATTTGAAACCTAATATATCATTATATATTTTTTGTCAGATGGAGTTCTCTAATGATTTTCAGCACCAAAGGTGATGCTTCATAACCTTGTCCTTTAATGGTCGTGACACAATGTGACTAATTGTCTCATCTAAACCCTTCATGCATCTGCAGTGAGGCTCAGTGTGCAGCTCCACTGGCCGACAGTATGAAACTGTGGTTGTACTGGGAAGCTCCCAGGGGTGACTGTGGGCATGTGTGTGTTTAACCTTCCCTCGCAGCTTCCCCTCCTGTGTTGTTCTTATAAATAAGCTCTCGGGTAAACTGTCCAGGTCATATAAAATGAATAAATACACCTACAGCTACACAAATATCATACCTTTTTAAATCTGCTTGCAGCTTGTGCACCAAAGTTTGGCCAAAATCCTGCAGCTCAGAGCATCCCATCTGTTCCAGAAACACAGCAAAACACAGTGAAATTAAATGTACTGTACCCAGACCTGGATTAACTGTGGCCTCCTCGCTCTTTTTTGCAGTGCTCGCAAGAGATAAAATCAAACGCTGACTTGCCAGTTGCTCCTGATAATCATCGCTCGTGAAGATGCCACTCTGACATCTGAGAAAGGCAATTAAAGGGGGGGAGACGAGGAACTAAACATCCCGGTACCATCAGTCTCTATTAGCGTCAGCGCTGGAGAGACTCTCAGCAGCAAATCCTCCTGGCTCGGGAGTCCATAATGTGCCTGGTGTGAATTAAAACCACTGATCTCGTCGCTAGTAAAAATCAAGAATGACATTCAGAGTAACAAAGCGCTAAGTGTGACCTATGATCACTACAGAAACACAACAAAACAGAGGCTTCACAGTGAGGCTGAGGAGTTTGTGGCTTTCCTTCAGTGGAGGGAGTTTATGAAATATTGCATTGAGTAATTATCAATGTGTGTGAGGAGAAGGAGGTTAATGTGATCATGTTATTCAAGAGAAAGAAAAAGGATGAGGGGAGAGATGGAGGGTTGTAAAGATGTACACTGCCCTCCAGTGGAAGTAAATTGAAATATTACAGATTGTGTCACAGGTAAGAAATCAGCTCTGAACATGATGATTGTTAAAGTGTGGACACATATATATTGTCTCACTTCACTGCAGTCAAATGTAGTAGTCCTCATAGTCTGGACTGTTATTTCTCTTCTTCTCCGCCTCCAAAAAAGAGTTTACTTTGCTGACAGCACCGAAAAACATCCAAAAATTCACTCTTGCTGGATAATATTTTAAAACATGCTGTCAGCAGTTTTCAGAGAAACTTTTTTCTTCTGTCAAAAGTATCTAAAAAGTCGACAGTGAGGTCTCGAAAAAAGTTTTTCCTTTTCGATTTTATTGTTTTTATTTGGCCTGTTGGCTGCTCATAGCTCGAGGGATGGAGCAAATTTAAGATGGGTTCGCAGTGCCAGAAATCATTCCCTTAACTGTGCTCATGCACTTTATTTGTAATTTTATTTAGAGTCCAGCATTTTAGTATCCTCCGAAGTTGTGTGGTGCAGTATGTAGTGCAGTTAGTTTTTTCTTGCAGAATGTTAAAAAATTAACATTTCTAATGCATTTCAGTGAACTCCTGAGTGTCATTTATGTAGCAAGTGGTGAATGAGTGATTGAGGGAGTGACTTCAGACACTTATTGAATGAATTTTCTTGCACATTCAATTTATTTTTTAAAGTAAAAAGTTACAATTTATCACCTGTGCTGAACTAATAAACACACATCAATTAAACACAATTCAGTTTTTCTGCTCTGTTCAACTTAAATGAATTTCACACTGTGGACACTAGAGGGAGCCAGACCTCCTTAAGTCTGCACAAGTGTTAGATTGTGCTCCCAGTTTTGCTTTACACTAATATATATTTATCTGTATGAATGCCCCCAGGCTTGGTTCAAACTCTATTACCAAGTGTTTAACCTTTTCTATATTTAGTAGTTGCTAAGCTCCAGAGAGGATACATTATTTATTTACCACAGCTTTTCTACACATATCTGCCTGAATGCTAAAGCACATGTTCATCCTTCCTCTCGTCGGCAGACTCCACCCGACTGGTGCCACAAGCGCAGCAAAGCAAACACTCCTAATTATTTGCACATAGTGTTTGCTCTCCGTCTGAGTGCTGTGCTGCAGAGTCTTTAAAACTGCACAGTAACAACCTTGGCAGGATCACAACCAGCTGCTGTAATTCTGCGTCACCTCCACTAGGGGGGAGAAGAAAACAGCAAGAAAACCAAGGATGCATCTCACCATTAAATAAAAAAAGAAGTATGCAATATATATGCTGATTTGCTTCATTTATCTTGAGTTTTCTCTTAGTATTTATTAATCTCCTCATTCCATTAAACTTGCAGCAGAAATGTTTTAAAGACAAATCAAGTGGACAAATTGCAGATGCATGAGTTACACTGTGTTCTCAGATGAATGTGTTTGTGTTGCATTTGTAATTGGTATGTGGTATGCACTTTTGCTCACACAGAGATGATGTGTGTGGATTCTTTACATGCACATTCCTAATGCTACACAAGTCATCTTGTCACATGCGGCATGTGACAATAAGTATCCCATCTGGAGGGGTGGGGAAAAAAAAACTTGGCGGAGGGATCGAATGAATAAATCTCCCAGCATCGAGGAAACATTCATCCCCTAAAAATCTAAATGAACTTCTGTCCACTGAATAAATCCAGGAGAAAGGGTGAGGCTGAGCGTATTGATCGCTGTCCCATCCAGGTTAGAAGTCTTGTTGGTGTAACCCTCCTTTAAAGTAGTAAACCCTCACTTCCTCTTTTTTGTTTATTTGGTGTATTTGTTCTGTCTGGCGCTCGGGGCTCATCCATATCGGGCTGTTTGCTTTGCACTTCCCATAGATCACTTGTCAATCAAGCAGTTGATGAAGTTTCGCGCGATTCGTTCCGACTATGGCGCCCTCCTCTTTGTAAAACATCCAGGTTGCACTGTTTAGTTTTATTTTATTAGATTTAAAGTCACAGATCAACACCTCCGTCAGTTTGACAGTGTGTGTTCTCCAAACTAAGCCACTTTAAATTCAAACAGTCAAACAGCCTATTAGTCAGTAACCCCACATTCCCGCTGTGACTAACTCAGCTGATGAGTCCTCCTCTTCTGACAGCTTGTGGGCAGTACAATAGGCATTGATTGCATCTATGCAATCACCCGCAGCTACACTGTTTTGAACACTTTAAATTAGTCATTTTTATTTTTTTTGTTGCTTTTCATAACGGTTGCTGCAGCACAGTCGCAACAGTTTAGCTCTGTAGATATACGCAGATAACAACAGCTCCCCCTAGTGGTAAACACAAACGTGCACCTAAAACAAACACCGCTTTGAAGCTCGGTCTGTTTATTCCTGTGTCTTTTTATGTAAAAGTTGTGCTGACCTCTAACTCCTCTGACTGTTTGACAAAATAAAGATTCAGAAATCAAACTTTTCACCAACTGAGCCGCCCACACATCCACCGAGTTACCCTGGTCACTCAGCTTTATAGGACAAGCATGGACTCCCGGTGACTTTTATTGTGTAGCTTGCAGTGTGTTTGCAGGGTCACGGCTATAGCTAATTGAATACGGGCATGTGTTTTGCTGAAGGATGGTCCTGGGAACAAATCAATATTTCATCTCACCGAGTCCAGAAATCAGCTCTTTTAACAGCTTACTTTAAAAATTAATTGCAGTTCACTGGCAATAGAAACTTCATTGTTTATACGTGTGAAGCTTCTTAAAGCAAATCCTCCTCTTGAACTACTGTAAGCGAATTAAAGGGAACTGACCCCAGCCCTGCATGGTACTGCTGTTATCTTGTGATAAGCCCTGATACAAGCTCTGTGTTTCCCCTCCTCAGCCTGTGTGGAGGTGTGAGAGGGGGGCCGTTAAACCCCTCTCTATTTGCTTTCCCCTCAAAGGGACTATGTGAGGAATGCCGGGAATTTAACTGATCCCAAAGTGTCCCGGTATGGCTCCCAGCGCTCCTGCCCGCTCACGTTCTGGGAACAGCCGAGCTACCTGAAACTGGACACCGGTTGACCACCCCGTCGTGGGAAAGCGAGCAGAACGAAAATACATTCAAGAAAATGTCTCGAATAGATCTCCAGCATGGGCTCACCCAGGAATCCACTCCACTGACTGATATTGAATAAAGTATAAGTTGGAATTTATTTTCTGGCATCCTCACCTGAGAAACACAATAAGCAGGCTCTAAAAGCACAGCACAATAAACTAAAGCATGTGTTTCTCCGCCATATATTTTGCCTTTGGCACAGATTTCCTTTTTTCTTTTTTAAACATCCATGTACAGACCAATAACAAGCCATGAACGAAATCACTTTGGAAACAGAGCGAACATCCACCCACTACTGAATAAAACAAAAACACTCAAGTTGGACACAAAGCCACAGATGATGAAAACTGGGCGCCATATTATTCCTGCAACGCTATGATGGTAATGTAATGAAGGCTCAATTCAATAGAAATCCTCAAGGCTGCAGACGAGTTAGGCGCAATGAATTTTCCGTGATTGGCTGCATAATTGCCCGAAAAAAATTGTTTGAAGATGTGGAGGCAATCACTGTAAATTACCGAGGTAATAGCAGAGCTAAAGCTGCAGCTAATGAGGTTTTATCACATGTTGATTTATCATATATGTTCGTTTTATGGGGTTTAAATGTGGAGGGGAAACATATATACGCTGGCAACTGGAGTGGATGGAGAAAAATGAGCTGTATTCTCTGAGAAGATGTATTTACTGCCAACAATGGCTGAAGTTTCACACTCAAACAGCACAAACCTCCACCTCCTTCCATACTGAGGCTGTAGACTGAACACTGTTGCCCCCTTGTGGTCTTTTTTGTGCAGGATCCCATCCTTACGGTGGCCTAGAGGAGTCCAAACAAACACAAAAGTCACAACATGAATGCAAAAAGATCACAACTGAAGTGAAGCTACAACGAAAGTGCAGAGCGTCCCAAAGATCAGGATTTGTTTCCAGGGGACAGTATTTGGGGACCGACAGTTGTAGGCATTGGATGAATGTGCAGCGGGAAAGTGACAGAAGTTGTTGAGTTGGAAAGTTTATGAAGTACGTAAAATAGAAAATCATTTAAGATTAGGGGTGGATACCGAATTCGGTACTTTTTTAGGTACCAAATTCCGTCGGTACGACCGAGAACCGATTCACGTAAAATCCAACGGTGCCATGTTTCGGTGTCTAAACACATCGTTGTGACTGTGAGGTGGTGGAAGAGTGGGTGATTTTCATTGCTGGACACACAACAGCGTAATGACATCAGGGTTCAATCAACAAAGCAAGCCTGGCGGACAGAAAGCGATCAAAAGTACAGCTCCACTTTTCAAAATGTGATGCAGATTACACTCGGTACAATATCTGTGACACGAAGTGCGAGGCCAGTGGTGGGAATACTTCTAATTTTTTATTACAATACGACACCTGTTAGCTTAACAAGGATGGAGATCCTGGCAGTCGCATGACTATCAGTTCATGAAAAAACTATTTCTTCCTATAGTTACAACATGACTAAGCTAGCAAAGCAGTTTTAGATGTTGACAGCAAAATGCCCACAGTATGAATACATTTTGATTATACATTTTATTTTTTGTTAATAGTGGTATAATTGCATAATGCTGAAGAAACAATTGCAATGTTACAATACAAACCATTGGATGTTATTTTGATAGATTTGTTAAAGTCTATATATTGGGAAATTAATATGTTAAATTGAAACATTTTGAGATTTTATTATTAAAGAAATTAACATTTATTACCACATAAACACACACAAAGTACTGAAAATTGGTACTGTTGAGTATTGGTATCGATTCCCAGATACCGGGAATCGTTATCGTATTGGTTCAAATGTGAAAGGTACCATCCCTATTTCAGATTACATCCATCCAGTGCATACATCTGTCCATGTGCAATTACTGTTCCCTGGAAACAAAGCCTGATCTTTGGACTTTGTGACTTTTAAAGCTGTTTTGAACCTTCTAGGCCTCCATACATCCTCTTCCCCAAAATGTAATCATTTGTTCCTCCTTCCTCCGTGGAGCATGAAAGCCAAGCTGGATAAAGTTGTCTTGTATATAATGTCACTTAAGATTAAGCCCTGATGTATTTTACAGTTGTGCTGCTTGTTTTTCACAGTTTCTCCTCTCAGCTTCTTCACTCTCCTCCACCTCTCCCTCTCTCCCTCACCCAGTTTCCTCCACAATCACTGCCTCTCACTTCCTCTCTAAACTTACACCACACCTGTCTCATCCTGTCGCACAACGTTACCTCACGCAGAATTAGATTACCACACTGTGTCAGCCTGTGGAGTAAACAAACATCTCCTCTTTGACCTCCTCATCCGGTCACATTTACCCAGAGATGGATGGATGGATGGATGGATGGATGGTGGTGGAGGTGGTGGTGGTTCTCGTAGCAGCACTGCAGCAGCAAAGGATTGTGGGAAACTGTGGAGAGGCCAGTGAGAGCCCTCCAGACGGATCGCTGCTGGGCATCGCCACCCACCTATGACTGCTCTCCAGCCGTCGCCTTGGCAACAGCAGCGCTTGATGAGAGAAGATCCAGATTTTTTTTTTTTGAAAAGCGAAGCGTATGCGCCAAACTCCTCACTGTTGACCTTGAGACCTAACAAAGGCGAGAGAGCACGTGTCATGACCTCCAAGTTTGATAAAGTTAGAAAAAAAAAATCAGTACTGAACTGGACTCTATTGATTTTTTTCCTCCTCTTTGGCTTAAAAATATTGTGAAAAAGGACTAAAACTGTGAGTTTGTGTGTTTGTGCATGTCAGGAGAGGTGAGTGCATGTCTGATTTTTAAAGTTAAGTAAAAGGCTTGAATTCAAAGTTGGAGAAAAATAGTGTTTCTGCTTGTGTGCACATTATTTTTTCATAAAAGTACGTCCTGATGTGTTTATGTGTATTAAAGAGAGGTAAAAGAGGAGAGATCGGCGTGGGCTGAGCTGTTCATGTTTATTCATAGCAGTGCTGATCTCTTCACAGGTTTGGCTACCATTTGCTCTTTTTTCTCCCATCCCTCCCTCCTCTGTCTGTTTCACCCGCAACCTTTTTATTTTATTTATTATTATTATTATTATTATTATTATATCACATCCTTCCATTGCGACCAGGAATTATCTAGCGTTTTCTCTCTGTGACGCTGCTGTTTTCACTCACACACACACACACATACAGGTGTGGGTAGCTCAGTTTATACACAGCCCACACACACAAACACACACATTTAGAAGTGAGTCGTGACTAGTGTGGAGTTGTGAGACAACTCTGTGAACTCTTAAATGATCCTCTGGTTAGAAACAGTTAGTAAATGTAAGTAAATGATTACAGGTGATTTGAAGGATGTTTTCAGATGGAGTAGGGGGGGCATCATCTTCAGTTAAGTGAGGATGGGGAAACTGAGGACACAGGAAGTGGGGATTATGGGAGATGTAGTCCATAAGAAGGATAAACGCTGAGGTGAAAGAAAAATGCAATACTCCACATGGCCACTAGATGCTGGCTCCAAAACACTTCAATCCAATCACGAATCATTTTTCCCACAAGCGATGACATCATGAGTTGAAGTCCACTCTTCTTATCAATGATCTGATCTGAAAAAAAATTATCATTACCTAGATATTAGGCTTCATAAAGAAAGATGAACATTTAGGGGCGGGGTTAATTTGATTGACAGGTTTGTCTCCAATGAGAGGAGCGCTGAAGTCGAGTCACACACATTAGAGCGTGTCATTGGGTTCAGTGGTTAGTCCCGCCTCCTCACACCTCCCTTCATATCCAAATATGGTCACTTCAAACAACCAACATGGCGGCTTTTGAAATAACTTCTAGTCCAAACACGGACAAAGAAACAAGAGATTATGGGAGATGTAGTTCATTTTTTTGCAAATTAGCGTTTTAACTTCCACTATCTATCTACTGTTCAACTGTTTATTCATGACTTCATCCATTTATGTCACTTCAGCTACAGGATCACACTTCTTTCTGTCATCACAGAAAGAAGTGACTGAAAGGGAATTGATGGACGCCTGGAACGCCAAGAAACGACAGTCTGAACCACAGTGACACGGCGTGCAGCACGCTCCTCTCTTATGTGAAGTAAATGAGCTAAAATATGCAAAAATAATACAATTAAAACCGAGATGTGTCACGAGAGCGTGTGTGTGTGCACTTTCACCAAGTCCGACTCTCTCGAGTACTTTGTCGCCGTGGATCCTGTAAATTCGCTCGTCTCGCTGACATTTTTTGCCAACTTTCTGACTTATTCATCTCCCATCATTTACATAACAAAGTCAGCCATTCATTCATCTGATACTGCAGACTCTCCCTGATTGTTAGGTAATGTGCCACAGCCTGAACGCCCCGGCATCAAAACCTGATCTGAAAGCAGCCTTTTTTTCTTCTTCATCACCTGCCTCCTCCTCCTCCACATCCTCCTCCTCCTCCTCTTTACCACTTCCACCCACGCTCAGCTTTTGTGGACTCTTGTCCTAAGTGAGTGTGTATCAGAGTGTGTGTTTGTGTGGCGTTTTATTATGACATTTTCCCCCTCTTTTCTCTACATATTCTTTTGACATATTTCTCTGTAGATGTGTTGGAGGATTCACAGTTTCTCGATGCCCAGGTACAAGAGTGGAGTCGCTGCCATTTTGAAATAAATATGTTAATTATCATCCTTAAAGAGGCAAGAAATAGCTGCTTAGTTGTGGTTCACAGGCGTTTTACATTTATGTGATTTTAATGCAAATACACATTAGGAGTGGGCGTATCTCTCCTCCGCCTGTGTGAGGAAGCACAAGGGGTGTTGGCGAGGTTTGAAAGTTTAAATTATAAAGATTGAAATATGTGTTGTTTTATTATTCCCATCATTACTCAGTAGCTTTGAGCTGTATTTCCTCCAACAATGGCTCGCTGTTATATTGTATCTGCGTCGCACGGGCAGCTTTTTCTCAGTAATTGCAGCCGACTCCACGCAGGAATTAACCAACCAATTTCTGTCGAGCACAAGCACACTCTTCTCATCAACGGGATTCACACTTGACTGTTGCCATGGCTCTGCGAATCTGCCGATGTCTATCCGTCAAGGCCAGAGTGTTTGACAAAGATATTGTCTGGAACGATGATTCACTTCGCGCTCAATAGTCGGGATTTGTGTGTGCTGCTGCCTCTGTGTGTGTGTGTGTGAGTGCAGTCTGTTTGAATTGGTGTTTGTCCACCCTATCAAGGGAAACAAGTATATGAAAGTTCAATACAATGTCTTCCTCGACGAGCAGCGGCTCCAATAAAAGAGGATTAGCCGAGGATTTGGCCTTCAAAACTTCTGCATTACACACTCTTCAACAAGGTTACGCCTCAACACACAAAAATTCACCCAATCACGTCGTAAAACTTCTCTTAACAAACAAAAAAACATTATTTTTTTTAGATTTCATGTGTTTTTTATTCCACAAACAAATCCGTCAGATTTTCCGACTGACTTTGTGACAGATTTGTAACGTCCTCGGCTTCATGTTGAGAATCTTAACTGGCAGATATGAAATGTAGCGTTTCTTGCCTTTGTTGTAAAGGAGGCAACGTGGCTGTTCTTTGCCAGAAGACGCCCACGCGGCCCATGTGTTCGTGTTCGCTCCTCTTGTACACAAGGCTCACACGCACACATAAATGCCTCAATATACAGAAAACTCAGGGAGGTGATGATAAAAGTATAAAGTCAAAGCTCACCTCATCTATCTATCTATCTATCTATCTATCTATCTATCTATCTATCTACTGTACATTAATAGATCCTGATGTAGAAGCTGTGGGAGGGAGGAAAACATTTTCAAGGTTACATGCAAATCTGAATATTCTCTGAGATTAATACAATAACTTGATAGTCGCACATTTACAAGACAGAAAAATGTGGGTTTTTGTTGGCAAGCAGCAATGATTTGCAAGGTTGGATCAGCCACACACCACCGACACTGCAGAGAGGATCCAAGATATATTCAGAAAAATTGGAGATTAATATCAGATGATGGGTGTTTTTCATCATAATTTTAACAATCTAAACTCAGAGTTATTTTTTTGTTAATTTACAACTTAAATCTTCCTCAAAATGTGAATATCTATCCTGTTTTCCAGATAATATCCTAGTTTTTCTTGTGTATCTGTGAGTAGGAGGCGTGGGAGGTTGCGTGCTCATGTGGTAAAAACAGAAAGTAAACACCAGTTTGCCATCTGACTTCAAATGAAGTGTTGGTCATGCGGTGAAGCAGGTGAAATCCCCCTGTCACCAGTAAACACAACTATGTGGTCTTCGTCACTCATCACAGAATTAAAGCTTCTCCACAGATCCTTCACTTCCTCTCTGCACAAACACGAGGTCATGATCTCGTGTGCACAAATAAAAAAATATACATAGTTTTTCTCGCTCTGCATTAAAGCTGTTTTCCCATCAGTAATTATTAGTGGAGTGTTTGCAGAGCGGTTTGCAGAGTACCTCTGTCCTCGCAGCCTATCATCACCGCCAATCTAAATTGTTTGCCGCTTTTCAATTAACTTGCATTTATGCACTTGAACACATTTTTTTATTTTTAGGCTCTTAAATCCAATTAAAAGACGAATTTTCCTACCTGTCCTTCAGCAGTAGTGTACATTCACTGAGGTTTATTTGGCCTCAGGTGGATGGAAATTTGTGCAGAGTATGAATGTTGGAAAGGTTAATACATTTAATCCTGCCTCATGAAATGCTTTGATTCTTTCTATGCAATATCTCACTCAGCTTGTTATTTTTTATTTCACAAATTATTATTTTTTTGGATCATATATGCTTTGTAATCACAGGGCTCTGTCTGTGTTGTTTGCATATTAATGAAGAACAGTTTTCCAATAAAGCTAAAAAAAAAAAGTTGATATATAAAAAATAACTTCTTGGGAAACAATGTATCCTTGTGTTTGCTGACTAACAGATGGCACACTGTGACAAAGAAAAAAGTCTGACTAAGAAATATACACAAAATGTACAAATTTACATAAAACTTCTCTCTCTTACTGATACCGTCTAATTTCCTCTTTCAGACGAGGATGTTTCAGAGTCTCTCTTCGTTCTTTGTGGGAAACAATGAGGCACAGATTTGAGAATAGGTGACACAAACACCAAGAGTATGAAGGAAAAACATCTGTGTCTGTAGGCTGTCGGGCTTTGAGGAATGCTGATTGCGAGACCAGTGATGGGTTGGGATGAACTTGAAACAACTGCTGCATCATTTCACCACAGAGGGATGATAACTGGTATTGTCCAACATGATCATGAATATGCAGCGGCTGCACCTACATTAAAGTTTCTACCTCTTTGTGTTCTCCACAGGAAACACTTTTCTTCTTCACTGCTGAATTGAAGACTAATGGCACATTACATGGCACCAGCTCAACTCTACTCGACTCTACTCAAGCTTTTGATTTTCCATTAAGATAAAGTATCTGGTATCTAAAATGTGATTGGTCAGAATCGTCACTGCATCATTGTGTCATCACTGCTCGACACACAAATATTTTACAATGATCATTTCTACAATTTGGGAAAAAAAAACACTAAAAAGATCTAAAGTTCAATAACAGGGTTTAGTACAACGTTAGATTTTTAAAAAATTGATGTCATCTGACAACAAAATCAATACGTATCCACTCTCTGTTGCATAAATTCAAATCAGTTTAAATCTGTGTGGTTAACCACGACAGAAACATCGGCGCCAGAGGCAAATTTTAAAACAAGCTGCCAATATCACATCTCCAAAAATGTCACAAATCATTTCTCATCAGGCTCTAATTTGACAAATTAACAACATATCTGGAGTTAAAACAGCTCATTTCTTGCCTGAAAAAATCCTCAAACTGCTTCATTAACTTTCTCCACCTTCGCCTGACGACCAGCTACACATTTTTGATATATTTTGGTACATTTTGGTTTATGTCCATCACCGTTTTTTTTTCTTTTTGGAATAAGAAGTGACCATATTTGGACAAGAGGGAGGGGCTTAGGGAGCAGCATTTGTGTGGATCTGATTTAAAGCGGCCACACCCTCACTTGGACTTTAAAGTCCACAGGAAATGAGAGCATCTAACTTTTACATCAATATGAATTTAACAGGATGTGAAGGTGGGGCAAAAACACTTGGAGCATTTTGATTGGTCCATTAAAAAGTGGGCCGTGTCATAACAATATGAGTGATATGGAGTGAGAGGGTAATGATACTATTGGTTGAAATTGCTCTGAGGGACAAGATGAAGAAAGTCACATGATTTTATTTATTTTCTAAACCAGGAAGTAAATGTGATTGAACTTTGAACTCTATGTTGTAATTTTTTTGGCTAACAAATGCAATATGATCTAAGAGGAATTATTCTTATTATTATTTTTTTAATATCATGTGGACTTTAAAGTGTTATACCATGTGCGTTATAAAAAAAAATTCACAGTTATCGAGAATTTAGCCGTAGAGTCCAAACCTCTTTCTGATTTTAACATCAAGATCTAAGGTGATTGACTTGCTTTTGGTAATTTCAGCATTAACTTCCCTTTTTGCTGCTTGTTTTCATCCTGAAGGGAATATCTGCACCAAACCAAAGTTGAAATTACGACTTATATTATTACTGAAGTAAATAAGTAGTTCAAAGGATACATGTGTTGGTTTCTGTGCTTTAACGCTTTAAGTCTATTTCCTGCGATATTTTACACCTGCTGTTCACACTATGGTTTTATTTCCACCTTTACTGGAGCTTCATCCTCAGATCACCACATCACACATCCACCTGATTCAAACGCCCCAAAAGAGCAGCTTCATCTTGAAAGACAAACACCACCGAGTGAGATCTGTCATTGACTCCAACTCCTCAGTCTATACAAACACAGGTGATGATGAAATGCTGGAAACAGATGAAAAGATTTGAAAGCTTTAGGGGGTAATTAAAGACATATTTCTGCGCAGAGTTTGATCTCATCTATTTACCTGACTTCATGTGTTCGAAACTCCTTCCTCCAAGGTCAGCGACCATTTATTCTGCGTTTGCCTTAAAGCTAAAATTCCTTGAAAGTGCTGTTAAAGTGAATGTTGTTGCTCTCACACTCGCACCCCCACAGTCCTGCTTGCCCACACACACACACACACACTCGGAGAAAGGCATGCTCGCACGTGTGAGCGCACACACCCGCCGCACGCGCGCACACCTACAAAAACACGCGCTCGCAGACCGTGTGTGGAAGCGAATGTTGTTCATGCATGTCTAGTAGAGTCGAGCTATGTGGAGAGGATCTTTGATCTCAGCCAGGCAGCCTACCAGCTTCTCCACTATTTGCATTCAGTCTCCTGGGTCTGTTGCCTTCTTGGCCCCTCACCAGCTTCAGATGCAGGTTACAGAGGTAGCCAGAGGGAGATTCCCACACATTCCTGTTTGTGAGAGTGTGTGTTTAAGGTTTGTGCATGCACCGGCCTGTGTTGTTGCAGGCTAAGAATATCGCCATGTTGTGTGTGTGTGTGTGTGTGTGTGTAAGAGAGAGAGAATGAAGAAAGAGGCCAAGCCAGAGTACCTGGGCCAGCACCACATCAAAGTACAGCAGGCTGACAGAGCGAGGGAGAGGAGAGGAGAGGGAAAAACAAGCCCTGAATAGAGGAAGAGAGAGAATAAGATACAAATAGGGAGAGAGAGTGTGGACAAATAGAGTGAGAGGAGAGGGAGTAAAAGAGAGTGAGGCCTCTCCAGGAGGTCACTGAGTTTCTGGATCTCCGCTCCTTTTGTCCCGCACCACATTCCATAGCAACAATCTGACCAGTCAGCCAGGGAGCTGCAAAAATGAAAAGAAATATAGACGAGGAAAAAAACCTCTCAGCCCACCTCAGACGGGTATAGAAACATTTCCCTGCTGCTACTTCCCACAGGACACTGGCAGATTATTTAGCAGCAGTATAAAGATCACCTGGTGTCAGAACAATATCAAGTATTTTCCTCAGGTGTTTGGGTGGAGAGCTTCAGACACGCTATTACCCAACCGCTAATATACCTTAATAATAGCCGATCATCTATGTAATTGTTTGTAATATTGTCTGATTGACATAATTGCTGCATATTAAAGCAGCTGTGGGCCTTTGAACACACATAGCAAAGCTGGCACTGCACACTCACCTTGTGTGATCATGTGATCCTGTTTAACCAATTGATGGAGACTGATGGCACCTACAGCATCCTGGTATACCGTATTTTCCGGACTATTGAGCTCACCTGTCTATAAGCTGCTATTGAATTTATTTGAAGTTTCATGTGGTCCACTCTGACCGGGTCTGATGTGACGAGTCTAAATGTATCAGCAGCATGGAGCTTGCTAGCTTGTAAAAAGCTAACGAGCTTCGTGCCGCCGATACATGAGCCACACCGGTGTTTAAGTTCAAAGCGTCAGAAAAAAGTGGCGGCTTATAATCCGGAAAATATGGTAGTTTAGTTGTTGGTGAATTAGCAACCAGTTTTCCAGAGGTTTACCCATAAGAGGTGGATGTAGTCTCTGTGATGTCACCTGTTGTTTCAATTTGAAGCCAGGAGTTTGGCATTTGAGCATCGCCATGTTGGTTTTCTGGAGCTGGAAGTGACCATATTTGGATATGAAGGGAGGAGTGAGGGGGCGCATCAGACCGTTAAACCCAGTGACACTGCCCAATATGTTGAAGACTTGAATTCATCAGTGAATGATACTTCAAACCACCTGTTAATCAGTGGAAACCAGACCTGTCAATCAAACTAACCATGCCCCTAAATATTCCTATTTTTTCAGTCTAATATCTACTTAATGATGAAATTGAAGCTGTCATCTAGTGGCTGTTGGTGGTATTGCACTTTATTTGTGCCTCTACATTTGCTTCTCTTTTGAGACCCGGTGTCTGTGTTCATTTTTAGCTCCAGTCTATGGTTCCAAACATCACTTTGAAAATAGTAGAGCCTTATTCATTCCAGTTTGTTGGAAAGAAATAAAACACCTCTTTTAAAACTTATCTATTTTAAGTCAATTTTCTAAGTTTGACTAAAATAATTTGGTAAAATTATTTAAAATGTTACCCCTACACTGATGCAAAAATGGGAATCTTCAGACTTTTGCGGATATTGTGAAATCG
Source organism: Pseudochromis fuscus (assembly GCA_900323345.1). Classification (NCBI taxonomy): domain Eukaryota; kingdom Metazoa; phylum Chordata; class Actinopteri; family Pseudochromidae; genus Pseudochromis; species Pseudochromis fuscus. The sequence continues at coordinate 16,210 of OOFC01045627.1, forward strand.
TAACAGTGTATCCTAAGATGCAGAGTTAACAATGTGTATTGTGTTTTCTTCCAGACCCTAAACAAATACCTTAACTTCGCCAACCTGCTGCTGAGAGTTTTCCACCTGAACTACCTGCACAACTGTGAGACCAGGAGGGGACAGGTGAGTATCTGTTTTCTTTAACCTCGATTTTATATAAGTTCAGACTGAATTTGAATATATGTTGAGGGGCTTCTCAGATTTGAACATTTTTCTATTTTTACCTGTGACTTAGGTTCTGATGGTTTTACAAGAATTATTAACTTATTGAGGCCATGGCTGTTCAAATCAGGTTAAATCTAGGGCAGCTGGACTCGGCTGCAGAGATCTGAAGACATTTTTGACCTGATGAAACCCCTAAGATGAGAAGTAAAATGTCTGATGTTGCTCTAGTTTAAACTCTGTTTGAATATTTGCAGCAAAAGAATATAATAATGAAAAAAAGATGCCTCAGATTCTGAAAGTGCAACAATAATACGCTACAAACAAGTAGGGAGTGGGAATGCTTTGTTCAGTTTGTATACTAATGTGTTTCATGAAGACGTTTTGTTTTACTGTCCTCTGTGTTTTATGGTGCAGGTGCTGCTGTGGTCGGCCAGCAAAGTGTTTGAGGAGCTGACAGACATCGAGAGGCAGTTCCACAAGGCCTTGTACACAGTCAGAGCTTTCCTCAACTGTGACCGTTACTCTGTGGGTCTGCTGGACATGACCAAGACCAAGGTGGGCCAGCACAGATAGACACCCAGAGTTTAGGCCAGAAAACTCACAAAACAGACACCAAAGGGGATCTGCAAGCAGCACCGTGATTGAGAGATTTTAAAATTTTACACACAGTTTCTAGATCCACAGAACAAACCACCAGAGTAAATCTTCAATTTAGTTTTTAAGAAGCTTTTTAAGTCTGCAGTAACATTTTTCTGGGTTTCATAAAACCTTAAAAAACTTCATATTTTGCCACAAAGACACTTGAGAGCATTGGAAAAATAACTACTGCATATAACAACATACTTTTAACAGGAATTTTGAACAGAAAACTTATTTGAATTTTGAGTTGCTCATTACTTATGCAATGTTGTGTTTGTACTGTCCTCATCCCTGCTGAGTTATGATCAGATCCATTTCTATTTTTTCCTTCTTTATGCTTTTGGGAGGAGATATTTCCAGAGACTCCTTTGGGATTTTCTTTCTTGTCTAATCTGCTTGAGTCCTCATTCCTTTCACTGCTAAAAGAATACTTAAAGCACCTTCTGATCAGTACTGTAGTATCCCCGTGTATTTGTGCTAACTAACACATTGTCATAAATACTACTTATTGGCTGAGGCTGTCACCTAATTACAAGCAGCTGCCAGTTGATTCCTAACACCTGCTATCTGAGAACAAACACATGTTGTCTGCCGGCACAGATGGCTGTCTGCTAACAATACTGGATTTCATGAATTAAAGCACTTAAGAATAAACAAAACTAGTAGCTCAGCTTTGAGCCCTTGTTTTGGAAACTGTGCACTTTCTGAAGACAGAACAGAAAATATCACACACTCCTGAGAGGCTGCTGGAACTGCTGGTGGATGTAACATTGAATAAGTGCATCTGAATAATGAAACACAAGAAGCAGCTGGATCAGCTTTGTTGTCCCTCTCTAAATCTTCTGGTTCCTCTCCTTCTGTGTGTGTTTAGGAGTTCTTTGACTTGTGGCCCATTCTGATGGGAGAAGCTGCACCTTATGATGGACCCAAAACTCCTGATGGCAGGGTGAGGAAATATTAACCACTGCTCCTTCAAATACTTTTAATCCTCCTACTTCTACTGCTGAATCTGAATGACTGACTGTTATTACCCTCTCTGGTAGTGGCACATTTACCGTAGTGTCACCACCACCAGGTCGAATGGTCCCTTTTATGATTCATAAAACTCTAACCTTTGTTCTTCTATGTGACAAATCAAAAGCTAGTGGACAGATTTCCATGATGAAAGCTGAGTAAAGTACTGCTCTCTTGGTTTTACTCAGTAGTGATGCTCCTTTAGTCCCAATTCAAGACAGTCTTCATCCTTCAGTTTTTTTTTTTAAATCAAAGTTTTATCATGATTATTTCCCTTTTATTATAATTATGATTTAGAGCCCTCTTAGAAAATATGCATGGAAAATTGGATGTTTATGTAAATATCCATTTCTATTAAAATTTTGTATCCCCTTAATTGTGGGTTGACACTGTCATCACTGCATAACTAGTGAGAATCTGTAAGAGCACTGTGTTGGGAGTCTTGAAGTAATGTTTTGTGTCTTCTACAGGAAATTATCTTCTACAAAGTGATTGACTACATCCTCCACGGCAAAGAGGATATTAAAGTCATACCGTAAGTCACAGCAGAGAAGGAGTTTAAAGGTGCTCAGTGGAGTTTTGACCATGAGGGCTGCATATTGATGACAGTGGTATCACACTACTCCAACTCTCCACAGGTGGCAGTTAAAGGCCAAATAATAAAATAATAAAGCAATGCTGCAGCAATTGCAGGGAAAATCACCTACTAGCAAGAAAACAGATTTCAACAATGCAGTTTTTTTTAACCTTGGAATAAGATGTTTCTTTTGAGATGCATCAAATTGCAATAAGAAACTTTACAAGCAGGAACACACAGCTATGTAGGAAGAGAGATGACACGATACTAAGTCAAACAATATCTGCATTTCACATAATAAAAGAAAAAATGATTTATTTATTTATGCTTTTTTTCCGGTAAGTACAAGACGGAGACATTTTGATCTTGTGTTTTCTTTTTCATTATCCAACTTTGTAAACAATAACTACTATCCAAACATTTTACTGCAGAAGACTAATCTCATCTGTGCTATGTATCTAATCATAATAATTTTCAATGACATTTATTCAACTCAGACAGGGTCAAATTTCTATTCAAACTGAATAGAAAGGTCATGTACATCAGTATATTGTTTACCAGGTCAAGCTACAGGTGGTTGTGGTCATTCAATTACTATCATGTCCTTTTCTGTTCTTCTCTCAGGAATCCTCCCGCTGATCACTGGGCCCTGGTTAGTGGTTTACCCACCTACGTAGCAGAGACCGGCCTGGTCAGTACCTGTTTTTCTGAACAGCTCACATTGTCGTCTTTTTCTTTAAAACATCATCATCTAAAAACACGAGGTGTATCTACTTTCAAATCCAGTTTGTGTGCCAAGAATCTTCCTGCACAATCATGAGTTGGATGCAGCATCTCACCTGATGACATGACGTTTATACAGAAGGTCCACAGCTATAAACTCGTCATGAGCTAGTATCAAACTAACTGCACAACTTGACTTCTCAAAAATGACCTTCTCCAACTTGTACCAAACGTAATATTACGATAAATATTTCTATTTAAATTTGTTGACCTGGCCTTATTTTAGGAGTGTTATGTTACAGCCTAAAATAGCTTGAAAAGAAAGTTTTAATGTTCCACCTTCAAGTCATTATTGGCTTTAAGATGTAACATTGTCTTTAAGATGTATTGAGGAGAATCAAGTCTCAGAAGCCTTGCACCATGAATTCAGATTTTATTTTTTTTTATTTTGTATAAATGAACGTCCATTACATGCAAGCCAACCAAGTTCACACAGCACTAATTCAGCCTGTCGGCAGCAGATAAATCTCTTCTGAAGCTACCAATTCATTTTCTGTGGCGACAGTCCTGCAGTAGAGCACTGAAAGAGATACGTTGTAGGTCAACCAGCAGTGACTTGTTTGCTCGAGGGAATAGGGAAGCAACTATTGCAATGGATCATTTGACACGGCGAAGCATCAACAGTGTTTGTGTAATTTCTCTTACCGTCAGAAGAGGGAGACAGAAGGTCCAGGCTGCAGGTTTAAATCAGACCAGATGGGGGCAACATCTGTAATCAGATTTAAATTTGAGGCATCTAGCTGTTTCATTTACATTCTTAACTTACAATGAGTTCAGACAGTTTGGCAGGTGACATGTGCACAGGATGACCGTTGAAGGAATCGAACATCATGTGACCTTTTTGCTCGGTCGCCCCGGAGGTCAAACGTGTGAATTAATCAACAGATGAATAATTAATGATTGGCCGGTAAGCAGGCTGAATGCAAACAGTGTCAGTTGTGTTCACTTAAATGCAGTAATAACAGCAACCTGTCTGATAATAAGACAAACACAAGGCAGGGGTTTTGGTAAATTTACAGCCAAACATGAATTTGCTGCAGCACATCAGTACTGCAGCAGCTTCAGTCCTCTGTTGGTGGGATGCATTTAGGTGCAGTACTGCATGTAGGTCACCTGAGTTCTGGCAGCATCCTGAGCCCAATTATGGCAGTTACACATTCAATAGAAAAAAAAATAGACATGAAGCCTAAAATTAAGCTTTTGCTCACATTTCTGCAGTAAAACATGACAATCAGACCAATGAAAAAACTTCACAAAAACATGACCAGAACTTCAGAAAATAGGCAGTTTGATTCTTGGTGCAATTAGCAACAAGTTTTCCAGAGATTTACCCATAGACTGTATATAAGAGTTGGACATAGTCACCATGATGTCACCTGTTGGTTTGTGGTCGCATTCTGAAGTTAGGAGTTTGGTTTTTGACGCCATGTGGTTTTTTGGAACCAGAAGTGACTATATTTAGATATGTAAGGACGAGTGAGGAGGCGGGTCTGACCCCTAAACCAGAGGACACTGCCCAATGTGTATGAGACAGATTCAGAGGTGAATGAGCTTCCAGCCACCTGTAAATCACTGGAGATCAGACCTGTCAATCAAATACACCACGCCCCTACAATCTTCTTCTTCTTCTTTTTGAAGCCTAATATCTACTTAATGATGAAATGATTTTCAGATGGACCACCAGATCACTGAGAAGAAGAGCCGACATAAATAACAACATGAAAATGATTTCATTATTGAAAATGAGCATTTTTGAATTGAAGTCAATTGGAGCCAGCACCTAGTGGCCTTTGAGTATATTGCACTTTTTTGCACTTCTGCATTGGCTTCACTTTTGAGACACATCCATCTTTTATTTACAGTCTGTGGGTTTTTACTTCAAGTTTCTGCATAAATACAACCTCACACCTATATCTCTCTCTAATCAAAACTAATGATGTGGTCATTGGTGTTTGTTTGCAATATGTTCACAAACTTATCTTAAAGCTATGAGAAAAATATCTAGAAATTAAAAAAATCCACTGCTTATTATTACATGTTGTCATTATCTGTGCTTGAAACTTTTAAGCATATACAGATGATCTACACTGCCTCATGCTGACTGAATATTACTTTAGTATATGTAGTCACAGTTAGTTTAGAGTGTATTAAAGGCTGTTGAGTCATTAGATTTTTTTATGAGATTCTTTCAGCCATATCTATTGCTTTGTGAAAGCTCATTTTTACCTAATCACCCATTGTGAACATAAGTATGGCTTACAGGCAAAACTCTGTAAAACTTTATTATTTGTGTGATTGAATGTGTTTTCAAAATCACCAGAGTGCAGCTGGAATCGACTAAAACTTTTTTTTGTCCAGAGCTAAATTGTCCTCATTCCTCACTGACTTGAAAAGAGAGAATTTTGTTTCTGGTGTGCAGAGGTCCATGTGAAACCAGTGTCCTTTGAAAAAATCTTTATTTCCAAATATCTTCATTGGAAGCTGCAGGTGGTCAGAGGAGCAGAACTCCATTAGGCCTTATTACACAGTTGTCAGTGTGCACACCGTTGTGGAAATGAAAAGTGCTCAGCCACACGCTGCTATGATATATAATTGTAATTTCTGCAGCCATTGTAATTAATCACAGTGTGCTTTTTCCAAACCGCTGAGCCTGCTGTCGCTCGCCTGTCGATCCCTCCTTCTCCGTCTGTCCTCCCCCTGTCCCGTCCTCTCACTGTCTTTGGTGCTTGTCATTTTTCAAGTCTACATCGTCTTCCCTCCCTTGTACTTTCTTTTTTTTAACACTACATACAAGGTGAAAACTTCATTTCTCGCCAGTGCCACAGTTTCATAAATTGAGAGGAAAAGACGTGTCAAACTGACAGTAATGGTTTCTGATACGACACAAGGGGATATGAATGGATTCACTGAGGGGCAATAAAACTTTCTGAGCTCCTGAACATTACATATGAACATGTGGTACTTGCAGCCAAAAAGCTGAGGGCGAATTTTTTTCATTGTAAGAACATGAGAACAAAGGCGTCTTCTCTTTTAGGCCATTTTTTTCAAATTATATCTTCTAAACTTGACGACTTCTTGTACTTAGGATTCTTTCTGCTTTCAGATATCTAGTATAAATATATAAAATGTATTTTTTTCTAAATCATCTAAATCTAAATCAATCCCTCTGACTTTATATCATTGCACATCAACTTTCATCACACTCAGCTTTTGTTCTTGTTTCTCATTTCCCCTTTTCTACAGATCTGTAACATCATGAATGCAGCTCAGGATGAATTTTTCGCTTTTCAGGTAAGATGGATGATTGAATTTTTTTCTGATTAACCAGTGCACCTTAGAAAAAAAAATTAAAACGGCAAACTTTTCACTTTTCAAAAAGACAGCACAATATTGGCTTTCTGGCAAAATTTTCAAAGCCTTTCTTTTCCCAGACAAGTCTGGTTCAGAAATTCAGTTTAGTAACTCCTGCAGGTATTCTTACAAATTTAATAAATATGCAAGTAAAATAGAAAGTCAACATGAAGTGTCTCAGTAAGGTATTGGACCATGACCTGCTGCCAGAGCAGCTTCAGCGTGTGTTTGCATTGATTGTGTAAGTTTCTGGAAGTCTAGTGTCAGGGATACATCATCATTTTTCGCTCATTTTGGGCTGTGATGATTGTAGTGGAGAGCACTGTCCAAGACATCAGTACAGTGTAGGTGTTAAAGATAAAGATATACCTAAGATATATATGAAAACCATGGTCAAATGACAGTTTGTAATGAATAGATTATCATGTACAACTAAAGCCTCAGCCCCAACCGGCCATCCTCCCTTCTACGGACTGTGTATGTCCAAAAACACTAACAAACTCACAGACCACACAAATGCATCTTGCAAAATTTTGAGCCTGTAGATCACCTGTAAGCATGTAAGGGGGATGCTGGTCATGATCAACAATCTCTACAGAGATTTTTTCAATGGAGGAAAACTGTTGGTGAAAGACGCACGGTGAAGTTTCTGTAGGTGTGGAGTACGGCAGACCGCGCGGCGAAAGTGTGATGCCCGTGTGTCCGCTGTACTCCACCCATGCAGAAACTTGCTCCTGCCTTTTGTGTACGTGCGCCTGCTGCAAGACTGCCACCCCTCTTGATTACTACCTCTACAAAGTACAACTGTCGACAATCTCATGTGTGTTGGCAAGGACAACTGATGTTACCCTTGCACCCTGCAAGGCACAGCCCTAGCAACCTTGTTTTTGTTTTTTTTATCTCTGCAACCTCCATGACTCCTATGGTCTTCAAAACATGCAGAAGACGCATGATTCCTAAATTCATGCATCCTGTTGGGACAGAGGCTTTAAATACCTATCTCGGAAAGTCTGAATTGCCTCGCCATGGAGGATTTTATGAAGCCTGCCATTTTTAGTGAGCCCATGTGATATCAGAGCATTTCAACCAATCACAAAGTGATGGTTGAGTTAAACTGCAGAGCATGGCATCATGGCTGCTCAGCAGTGGGATTAGGGCGGCCACAATCTTTTCATAAATGGTCAAATATGTATAATTTTTTCATTTGGGCTCTTAGTACTACAAGCTACGTTATGTATGTATTTATGTTCCTTTTTAAAATGGTTTTGCAATCAGACAACTCTGAAGGTCATAGCAAACAATTCACATCATTTTCATGCTCATCAAACCTTTCAGTGACCCCCCCAATTGGTGTCATCCTGGAAGAGACCACTCCCACTCAGATAGAAATGTTTAATCATAGCACAAAGGTGATTGTTAGAACCAGTTTTATATTGATGATCTCTGGGACTCCACAGTAAAACAGAGCCACCAGATCCACCCAGTGTAGGGATCTACCATTTAGGCCTGTACCAATTTCTTGGTGTATGCACTCAGCCTCTTGTGGTGAAAGATGACTCATCTCATTTTTTCCTCAGATCATTTCAGATCATTTTGTAATGCAGGGTTTATGCGCTGCAACCCTACTGTAATATCTCTGTGCGTGTAATAGTTGACCTAATGTTTCTGCTGACATACCTTTAATCATTCTCCTTCACCTCAGGAGGAGGTGCTCTTCTGGTTTTTCCCTTACATATCCTACTAATGTACGACGATCACAGTCCTCAGATGTGTGCTGCCCGCCACATTTCATCGCTCCATATACCTTTCCAGCAGTTGTTGCTCGAGGGTTCTGACAGAGAGGTGTGCAGTTTCACTCGTTTTCTGTAATCAGATTTTTATGTAAAGTAATTGATGACATTAGCATTCCTCTTTCAGATTTCAGTAATTGCACTGTGTGAGCCTTCGTACTGAGCCTAGAGTACATGTAGAAATAATGTATGAAAGAATTAATGTGGCTGTATAACGGCCTCCCAAGTACCATAACAGACCACCAGAGACCAATCATGAAGAAATGAATAAATGAAATGTCCCACATTCTCTGCTCTCCTTAGTTTAAATTATGTTCCTGGGGGCTGTAAAGCTCCCATTGTATTTATCCGTATTATACTTGGTTTCTGATACAGTGGCAGCCATTGTCCCTCCTCAGACATCGATCCTGCTTCGGTACTGCTGACAATGAAGGGAAAATACACCATTATATTCTCTTATACAGTTTCATTTCGGTCTGAAATTCAGCGTGAGCGAAGAGTTGTACCTCATTTACTTCAACCTGCCTTATGCAAGTCTACTCCAGTCAATAGGTCCCCACATTTTCCAAAAAGCCTTTGAATCTTATGCAGTGTAGGTGGCAAGAGGATTATTGTGGTAAGAGCAGGCTGAGGAAGAGTTTGGGTCACCTCTTACTCAAACCACAGCCTGCCTTGTTCCTATGTTACATTCTGTTGTATCCACTTACTGTGGAAATGAGTCTATAATTTCTCTTTTTCTTCATGTATGACCCTGGTACAGCTTGGTACCTCTCATTGGTACCTCTCAAAAAGTTCTGAGATCTCTTTCCCTCTGCTATTTAGTGGTAGTACTTTTGCTCTGCTGTATTTTAGTGTCTCTAGCCATTTTTTTTCTTCAATTAGCATTTAAAGCACTTTGAATTACATTTGTATGGGATGGTGCTGCATAAAGTTCAAAAAGACCTAGCATGCTTGCTCATATTTTCTGTTTTCAGTACGGTTTTGCAAACTTTCATGAAGTAAGGCAATGCTCCAGTAATCTCTGTGAGAAAAGTGCTGCAGCCTGATGAAAACACTCAGTTTTATACATTTCTTTGTAAGGTTGAAGTGTGACGTATAAATGTTGACTTTTTCCGTAACTGAGGATGTCAGATTACCTTTGTCTTACTTCTCCAACTCTCCTCTCATAAATATTATTAGATTTATTTGGACAGGTCTCTCTTGAGAGTGAGACCCTCAATGAGATGACCTGTATAAATAAAGGTTAAGTAAAAGTTAAAAAGAAATATTTAATGCACTGCAGCATACAAATAATCACCACTGCATGGAGATACTGTACAGTTGTTTAAATTTTACTAGCTACGACACCTTCAGTATTTTCCCACCATGGTTTGAAAAGTTTGAATTTCCAGTTAAAAAAGTTACGTTACTTTATATGATTACAGACCATGGGAGAATCAGTTCCCGCCTCTTGTCACTCTCCCTGATGTTAACCAATCCTGAGAAATATAGCTGCTGAATAGGGGGAGGGGGGCTCAAAAAAGTCTGGGTCAGACAAAGGATGAAATACGAGACTGCATAAATGACCATTATAAGCTACACTGTATCCAAAAAAGCTAGAAATGAACAGAATAGGTCATTTTCTTCAGTTTGAAAGTTCTTCTGCTGGCTGCAATTAAAATCATCTAAAACTAGAAAAGCACTCGGAGAGCGCAGACCTCTGCCAAGAACCGTTAAGGCCAATTCATACTTTCCGCGTCCACATGTGAGCGTTGGTGCGCGAGGGTCCGCATCACGTAAATGTTGTCATCGGACACGTCAAGAAGCGTTTGAGCGGACAGGTGCTGAGGCGTCCACAAGCAGCTCAAAAAATGTGACTGTGTCGCCTGGGCGCGTAGGGCACGAGCAACTGCACATGTGTCAAAATCAATACAAGCAACTGCACTGCGCTTACGCCAGCATATCAACATGGACGCTTTCGAGGAAAGACTTTGCGAGGAGAATCCTTCAAAAAATTCCTGGATCCAGACGGTGATGTGGAGCACTTCCAAAATCTAATCATTTGTGCCTTATCCCCATCTGGACAATCCCTGAAAATTTCATCCAAATCCGAATTGAGTTATTTTGGAAACCAACAGACAAACAGACAAACGCCGGCAAAAACATAACCTCCTTGGTGGAGGTAATGAATATGGTGCAATTCATGTATTTGCAACTTTATATCACAGAGACAACATTTGGGTCCAGTTAACCCAGCAGTGAACGTAGAGGCTGAAATACCAATAAATGTGATATTTCATTCTAATACACTTTCCACAAAGACATAACAATGTTTATTAGGATTCTTTGGGTTTCTCACAACTTTTGGAGGATATACTCACAGGAGGGTTAATATGATTGAAGGTGTTAGATCATAGAAACCCTACACCATGTTCGGATAAATGACTTTTAGTAAGAAACAGAGCAAATTAGGCACAGACATCACACATATAGTAGCATATCTCTTCACTGTTACCTTGCTTAAGGTTTTATTTCCCTTCAGTTTGGTGAACTTCATGTTTCCAAGTAAAGGATGATTTTTTCCCCCCTGTCTCTCTTCTCTGTGGAAATTATCTTTTTTATTTTTTTCTCCAAACTATACTCCTCTGTGATGAAGCTTAAGTGCAGCAGTAATTCACCATATCCATTTTAAAAAGTGAGGCTTCAACTTCAGCTGCTGCAGCAGTGTGTTCATTGTTCAGATTTCAGATCCAGTGAGCAGGTGAATTATTGATTTTGTGCACATTTTCTCTAAATGTTTAACATTTCTGTAATAGTAATAATGAAAGTGCTGCTAAAAAGTGTTAAGCTTCCCTCCTAAAAAGCCCCATCTCGAAGTAGCCATACAGATAAGGCCTGAGGTCACTGATAGTCATTAAAATAAGGGATGTTGAAGTGTGTGTGTCTGTGTGTGTGTGTGTGTGTGTGTGTGTGCATACAACTACAGACGGAGCCTCTGGACGACTCTGGCTGGACCATTAAGAACGTCCTGTCTATGCCAATTGTCAACAAGAAAGAAGAGATAGTGGGTGTGGCCACGTTCTATAACAGGAAAGATGGGAAACCCTTTGATGAAATGGACGAAACACTGATGGAGGTACAGACTCTGTGTGTGTGTGTGAGCGCACTGAGTCATTGGTTTATAAATACACTACAGGCCATTCAGAGCATCTGCATTATTTATCATTTGGGCCTGGAGGGTTTTCAGTGATGTTCTTGTGTCTTCCTCGCTGCTCAGAATTCAGTAAAACACAAAACGTTGCAGTTTGATCCTCGGCTGCTTTTTCACATCAAAGGGAACTTATGAATGAACTGATTTCATGGAAATATTATTTGTCTTTCAGGAATTCGATACATCACAAAAGTAAAAATTCTAATCAGAAAGCTTTAAGTTTGAGGAATAAATAGTGTTGGGGACATTTTCACCAAACTGCTGGTGAACAGGAAACATGTGACCCTCAATTTTAAAGTAACTGTAATTTAGTAACATTTTATATATTGAGTAAATGTATATGGTCTCTCCAGAGTATTGTAAAAGGAGATGTTGTTGATAGTAGGTGTTTTACAGATTAAAATCTATGTACAAACACTATAAAACACTTTAGTGAAGCAGTGTTATTAGGTCAACAACAATATGTGCTTTTCAGATTTTCCCTGGAGTAAATTTATACAAGCAAAAACACAAACTCTTTGCTGTCAATTGGTTTCAGACTAAAGAGGGCAGTTAACTGGAGCAGTGAAAGCCACAGTGGCTGAACAAAAGGGAAATATTCAAACTACAGGAACTCCAAACTAATAAAGTGTTTGGGATTTGTGAAATTATATATATGTTTCAGCACCACTGCTTCCAGTTCAAGCTGCTTAGCTGTTTCTAATTTTCTCTTTGTCTCTCACTCGCACCTGTGTTCAGTCTCTGACCCAGTTCTTGGGCTGGTCGGTGCTGAACACTGACACCTACGACAAGATGAACAAGCTGGAGAACAGGAAGGACATCTTCCAGGACATGGTGATGTACCACGTCAAGTGTCGCAAGGATGAAATCCAGAACGTTCTGGTTAGTAAGTCCATGGGGGAAAAGAGGCCTGGTGTTCCACACTAAATCAACTAGTGCACTGTTCAGTATCCCTGAAGGTTTAGTTTTAGGATTAAAATATGAAGACAGACTTTTGGATATGAGGTTCATTGAAGAAAAGGTTTGGTCTTTTTATTTAATATGTTTTTGTTCTATCAGAATGCTCCAAACATTTTTAAGGATTTTTGTATTATTTTTTTTATGTAATTGTTCTTTTCTGCCAGTCTAATTGTTTTTATTCTGTTCTTCAACTGGTCTCTTGAGTTATCTAAAATATGTAAAAGTGGCTTTAATGACAGCAACCATGCTTCATTTTCTCTATGACTTGAAGTAAAAAAAAAAAAAATAATGAAAAAGGAGGAATTAAACTTAATTAAATGATCGTCGCTGATGGTCCTATCTAATGAATTTTGTAACATATTGAACAGTAAATTTGATGCATATTTTAATGTTAGAATAATTATTATAATTCTGTTGAAACTAATTTAAAAGCAGATTCAGTCCTCCAAGCATGAAATTCAGTATGTGTTTTAGATAGATGGTGAAATGGAGCGAGATGGAGCACACTAATTTCACAAGGTGGAAGCTGTAACCCTCCATTTCTTTATTATTTTAATATTTGTGCTCAGCAGAACAAAAACCAGTCACTTTGAAACCAGTCTGTTGATGGGGATGATATAAACAGCAGGTGAGCATCATCTATAAGCTGAAATAAGCTGTCAGATTTTCTATGAGGTGATTTGTCAGTGGACAGAGAGAGAACAAAAAGCAGACAGAGATGACCCTGCTTGACCTCAGATCAGGAGTCAGTTGATTGATGTTAAACCGTTTCATCCAAGGTGAGCGTTGATGATGTGTGTTTCTCCAGAACACCAGAGAGAGATGGGGGAAGGAACCGGATGAGTGTGAGGAGGAGGAGCTCCAAGAGATTCTGGTAAACAGCAAAACCTTCATCCTGTGCTTCTAGAAGCTCCTAATACAAACCTCCTGATGCAACCTAATTCTGTAAAGGAGTAAAATGACAGGAAGTTAGCAGAGTGTTGGAGAACTAATGGAATAACTCTACAGAATAAAAGCATGGCTTTGTGGTTATATTGTACAGTTTCTGATTTTACTAGTGTGACATGTTAAATCACAGTTGTGAAAATATATTGTGTGAATTTATTTCTGTTTTCGTCCACAGTCTGAGGTTTTGCCAAACTCCAAAAAATCTGAAATCTTCGAGTTTCACTTCTGTGACTTTGAACACAGTGAACTGGACCTGGTGAAATGCGGCATCAAGATGTACTACGAACTGAAAGTGGTGGATAAGTTTCACATTCCTCGAGAGGTTGGTGTGTCAGTTAATTTGTTTATGTCAGTATGTTTCTCAGCATGATCTTCCAAGACGTACACTCCAAGGAGCTGCACGGTCAACATGACTCAGATTTGATAAGTTGAAGCCGCTTGCATTATTGTGAGGAATTCAACTGTTGAATTTAAATCAGTTAAATGTGTGAAATCCATGGAAGGACTTAGGTTTGATGATTGGACAGAAAGATACCAAAACCCTTCTACAGAGCAGCGAGTTAGCATGATAGGAAAACAGCTCGCAGCCATGAGCCACAAGATAAAAGCAAAGCTAGGAGGGAGCTGTAGGGTTTTCACTGTCAAGTCAAAGAAATGAAAAAAAAAAAAAAGGTCTGGCATCTGTCAATCAAGTGGTAATGACATGAGTTCATCTCAACCATACACTGTTGACAGAATGGATGAAGCTAATATAACGTCACTCGTTGGTTTGTGGACTCATTTTGAAGCCAGGAAGCTGGCATTTCAGTGTTTTTATGTTGGGTTTTTGGAGCCAGAAATGACCATATTTGGATATGAAGGGAGGAGTGAAGAGGCAAGTCTTAATCTTGAACCCAATGACACTGCCCAATGTTTTTGACACTCAAACTCACCGGTGAATAAGCCTCCAAACCATCCGTTAATTTATCGAGGACTAGACCTGTCAAACTAACGTCACCCCAAAATCTTCCTCTTTTTGAAGCCTGCTATGTCCTTAATGATGAAATGATTTTCAGATGGACACCAGATCACTGATGGGAAGAGTTGACTTTAGCTAATGACATATGAATGATGTCATGATTGAAAATGATGATATCTGACTTGAATTCAAGTTTTTTGAGACCAGCATCTAGTGGCCATTGGTGGTATTGCAAATTTTTCTACTTCCGCATTAGCTCCATTTTTGAGATTTGAGGTGGCTTCGTCCATTTCTATATACAGACTGTGACCTCCACAAACGGATGTCCTCTTCCCAGACACTCTGACCCTGTGTTGTCACCATTCACTAATATCTGTTAAAATACGATTAATAAATAAACAATTCTTCTAAACACACAATATAACCAGTGAAGTATCTGTGTTTCCTGCAGGTCTTGGTCAGGTTCATGTACTCGCTCAGTAAAGGCTACAGGAAGATCACCTACCACAACTGGAGACATGGATTCAACGTTGGACAGACCATGTTCACTCTGCTGATGGTCTCTCTCACACACACACACACACACACACACACAGATAAACTGACTCACTCTTCCACCTCCTTCCATCTTCCTTTACTCCCTAAGTACTCATCAATCCCTCACCTCCTGCTCTCAATCTTTCCTTCCTCCTCTCACAGTACACCCACTCCTTCATCACTATCATTTCAACTGGTCCTCCTCCTTTGTCTGATTCCAGGTGATGAACATCCTTTTGTCCCTTCTTACCTTTATTTTCCTCCTCTTCATTCCTTATATCGGGACTGTACTGTACATGCGATCACATATGTTGCCGCGTTTGTGTGGAAGCGAGCGAGAGGAAATAAACGAGAGAGATAATGGAGTGTGTCTGTAAATGAAAAGCGAGTCAGTGTTGCCAGAACTGGTCATTAATAAGAAAACCAGCAAGTGTCATTACTGTTTATGCACATACAGTGCGTGTGTGTTGCTACTAGTAAAAATGCCTGTGCTTGTTTGTGTGCTGCTTTGGTATATTTGTGTGTATACTAAGTGAATCATGAATGCAGACCTTCCTATGTGTACAGTTGGCTCCATTAACAAACCTCTCATCTCTCTTTGTGTGGCTCTTGTGCTTCTGTACTCAGACAGGCGATCTGAAGCGTTACTACACAGATCTGGAGTGTATGGCCATGGTGACTGCTGGCTTCTGTCATGATATTGATCACAGAGGAACCAACAACCTCTACCAGATGAAGTAAGAGCTACAGGAAGTGGATGGGAGGGTGTTTCAGGTCCTGTTTTTGTCTACTGGAAGGTGACAAGTTTGATTCCTACAAAGTCAAACTGCAGCAACATCAGCTAAAACTAAATCAATGTGTTGCTGAGAGAGGTAGGTTTTAAGTAGTTTGACCTCTCCAGACAACTAATAATGTTATAGTACTTGATTATTACCTCTGCTGAGGAGGTTATGTTTTCGCCTTCATTGGTGTGTTTGCCTGTCTGTAACATTATGAAAAAAAACAACTAAACAGATTTCGACTATTTTTAATTTCTTTTTTTCTTTTTTTTTCTTTTTTTTTTTACCCGAACCAGGGTCTGTATCCCATCCCTACTTTAATCTTAAACTCTACCTCTCCTACTTCTACCCTCTACCCGAACCAAGGTCTGCATCCCCACCCCACTTTTATTGGTGCAGTTGGTGAGAGGGTGGGGTAGTTGATGGTTCTGCTGTTTGTGGTAGTGTAGGCAAGGCAAAAAGAAATAAATGTCTTGGTGAGGGGCAGTGAGGCCTGGCATTAGGGGAGTGACTCTGGGATGCCAGTGATCACTGTCTAGCCTCCTGGAGGTGTTGTGTGACCAACTAGATGAAGCACCGTTGATGGGAGGTTCCCACCTCATGACCCCAAAGACATTGGTAGCAAACACCACTCATTGGTTTACATAGGGAAAGCTCCAAGTGTGGTGTTAAGCTTAGGGAATTCTTTACTGAGCCTGGTCCATGTTCTGTACACACAGGTTTCCTGTGTTTAGCTTGTCTCTTGTGTCTTTGTATGTTTTTTTCAAGGTACTTTAGGCTCCTTGGATTTACAAACAGTGTTAGGACCAAGTCATCCTTAGTTTCAGGGTTTGTCCAAGTAACGTTAAGTCACGGCAACTGGACTTGGTGAAAATTCTTGAAGACATTTTACCTAAGAGGCTTCCTCAGTTCAGACTGGTTGGGAGCAGCAGGTTTTAAAGCTCAGTGGAGTTGTTAAGTCCAGTTGCCGTGACTTAGTGTTACTTGGTGGATAACCATGAACTAGAGACTGAGAATCTTCACAGACATCTTCATGGTTTGGTAAACCCAGTAAGAGATGCTAAGGTGAAAGAAAACAAGCCAAGCAATCAGTGGTTTAACCAATGACCTGCAGTCGAATTGTAAATGACCTAATATGTAATTTCTTGTTGATCCTATAGATCAATCACTAGTTATACAGCAGGAATGTTTTCAAACCAACTAATAGAAGAACCTGGAGTGCACAAAGCAGTAGTCTGTCCCAAGTAAACTTTGAACTAATTATAAACTGAAGTCATATCAAAAGGTAAAGACTTACTAAACTCCAAACAACAAAGTTGGAAGTGGTGGTTAGTGGTTTTATTATTTTCCTTGCTGACCCACTTTCTTCATCAACATCAGTCACCGTCTTTCAAACTTTTCAGACATCAGACTGTTGGGTTATTCTGAGACCATTTGATCGTCTCAAAGTGACAGCAGTCACTCCTCCTGTGTACAGATGACCTCAGGCCTTTAGGTGAAGGTAACGTCACACACTGGGAACATCAATGACTTGATATTGACCAGAAACACCTCCAGCTGCGCCGCTCCACCTGCTGATGGATGAGCTAATGAGAGCCGCCATTAGCCGCGGACGCAGCAGGCCAGGCCCACCCTGGGTTTAACATGCATGATTTATCACAGTATCACCTCCCATCATGCTGTGTGTGTGCGTTTGTGTGTGTGTGTGTGTGTGTGTTTCCAGGTCTGGTAATCCTCTGGCGAAGCTTCACGGCTCCTCCATCTTGGAAAGACACCATCTGGAGTTCGGCAAGACTTTGCTGAGAGATGAGGTAATGCCGCAGTGCACACGCACTTGTACAGTGCAAAGCAATGCGACACAGTTAAATATTAAGAACCGAGGGCACTTTCCATCATTCAGCAGCATATGCCACGAGTCTTTGCCATCGGCTTGCAGAGTTTACAGTTAAAAGAAAGCTTGGTACTGTCCACTGCAGTTTTTGATATGGTTTATTTTCTTAAATAGTGATAATAAAGTTCCTAAAAACAAGGTTACAAAGTGCTTCACAGACAAAGAAAAGACAAATTACACTCAATAAAAACATAGTAAAAAAATAATACTAAAGTAACAAGTCTAATGAATAAATACATGAATATAAATAAAAATAACTTTTTACAAAAATGTGATTTTATAAAACAAGTAGCTTTAAAAACAAGTAGTCACATTTTTAAATAATTTCTGAACACCACAGGTGAATGTGATGAAGCAAGAATAGGGAAGAAGTGTTGATATTTCTGAGTTTTGCTGCAGTATTCTGTGCAAGCTGGAGCCGACTGATGGAGTTTAAGGGCAAATAATGAGTTGTAATGATTTAGATGACTGTGGACCAAAGCATTCATGCTTCTGTATAGATTGAGAACACTTTGAGATATGTGCTGTATTTGTCTTTTACAATTTATCAAATTTATATTTTGTGATTTAATGTCAAAGGATGCATGTCTTTATGTGTGGTGTATAGTCCAGTCCCAAACAAATGAACCTCCATATTCTAGAATCATCACTACTATCTGCTTTTCTTGTCGTTTTGACTCTTTCTCTCGTCCTCCAGTCATTGAACATCTATCAGAATCTGAACCGTCGTCAGCATGACACCGTCATCCACCTCATGGACATCGCCATCATCGCCACTGATCTGGCTCTTTACTTTAAGTCAGTACATCATCACATTTTCAAAATAATCTTTGGATTCAACTGTCTTGTATTAATTATATCAACCATTCCAAGGTCAATACGCTGCCCGTGTCAACAACAAAACAAGATGCAATGCTTTTAAAAATGTCTTTGTTCAACCATTCATGACAGAATAACACGTGTAATAATTTCAGGAAGAGGACGATGTTCCAGAAGATCGTGGACCAGTCCAAGACCTACGAGAACTGGAACGACTGGACCAAGTACATGATGCTGGAGACCACGCGTAAAGAGATTGTCATGTAGGTGGAAGCACTCGCACACTAACGGAAGCGTCCCACAGAGGTATTTAGAGGCATACGTGTCTCATCTCAGCCATGTGTTGTATTTCCAGGGCCATGATGATGACAGCCTGTGACCTGTCTGCCATTGCCAAACCGTGGGAGATCCAGAGCAAGGTACGCCTCCTGTGTTATCTCTGCTCCAGGTCCTTTTCATACTTCACAGAAGTAGCTGCAAAACGGCACTTCAGCCTCACTAACATCCAGCCGTTCACCGTAATAGGACACACACTCGTACCTCGGCGCCAGGAGAGGCTCTTTGAGAAGGGAACCAATGATAAAGTAGAAAGAGAATGACATTTTGTCAGCGCTGCCATTTTTCTCAGCGGCGGCGTTCGGCAGTGGTTCCTGACGGCCTCATGCATCAAAAGCAACCTGCTGCTTTTCATTCCCCCTCATCGCCGCCTGGCAGGCTCAGCATTTTATTTCAGTAAAGTATGTAATATACACATCGCCATTGAGCCTGCACGCACCGGCATATCAGCATGAACAGCGAGCATATCTGGCTGCTCGACAGCCACTGCCAGAGGGTCATTTTTTACTTTTATTTGTCTGCAATTGACTGGAAACATATGTTTGTTTTCAATAACACCCGCTTTATATTCATATACACGCACCTGAGATGAAGACTAATAGTAATTGTATCCACAATAAAACCAAATGGAAATATAAAGCACAGATAGTTCAGTTCTTGCTGGTGAAACAGACAGAATTCAAAAGTAAAGAAGATTTTTTTCGTGGTTGCTAGCTTGGGATTTGGTCCAGGGACTTGTTAAAATAAAAATCAGAAGAACTGGGACATAATTAACATAAGAATCAGTTAAAAAGCAAAACATTTTCTGCACACATTATATTTTTGTTCCTCCAGTTGATTTTTTTTTCACTCTTAAAAATGAGTTCAAATAATTTAAAATATGTATGAAGGTATATCCGACATGTTTCCTAATTTGTCATTATTTGCTTCATTTCAATGTAAAACATAACAGCTGATTACTAAGTTCTCAATTACTGTGAATGAAGAACAAAGTTGTGGCAAAATGTAATCACAGCACAAAATTGGTGTCATTTAAATACAAGAACTATAAACTTTATTTCAACTCACACTGTAATTTATCTGTGTTGATTTAATGTGGACACTATGTAGACTAATCTAAAACTATAATGTTTAATCCTTGTTTTTCTGTGTATTTGTGTGTAAGATTTTGTAGTTAAGGAAGCATAACACCAGTGCTCTTCATTTCAAGTTTTGACGCTGGATAATGGGATACATTTAAGTAATTGTTTTTAGAGTTAGAAATCAAAGGCATGTTTGCGTATTACTAAAGGGGACGTGATCTTTATACAACATATAAAAAGTTAGGTTGTGGAGGCAACAAATTGATCAACCAGTTACCATAGTTGCTATGATTGTTTCACATTATCAGTTTGTTCATCTAAGGTATTACTCACTATGACAGATGTACATGGCATCACATGACTGTAATTATATGATGAGCAAATATGCAACCTGATATTCATCAAAACTTCCCATGTCAATCTTTACACTGCCAGCTGATGTTATTACAGAAGATAATTGCTAATATAACATGTTTTCTATGACTGAAGAGCAGTTCTTCTCCTCCTCCTGCATTATACAACTGCTGCTAATTAGGATATTCCACTTTTGTTTTTGGCAAATTCTTTTTATTTATTTTTTTCCTGGTTTGAGTTCACCTTTGTCTGCACCTGGTGAGTCAGCTCCACATCCCACACACACTGTCAGGATATCTATCTTCAGCATCTGCTGCCCTCCTGTGAATTGTGCTCCAAAATAGTTTGATGACTAACTCTTCTAAAGGTGAACTCCACCCTGGATGTAGTGGTTATATACTGTAAGCTGTCATATAAAAACCTCTAAACTCCCATTTTGGTGATGATCGTGAACAGAGATGTGCAGACTGCAGAGACCTGATAACAGAATTTAATTTACTCAGAGTCAATCTCTGTTAGCAATCGTCTATTATAGCTCTACTTTGTGATTTAAGTTGATAAGACTGTCACATTCCTGCATAAAAATCTTCTTAATCACAGATAAACTGGCCCAGATTTTTACTGATGATAGACAGCCCTCTCTAAGATGTTTATGGTGAGACAAAAGCTTGAGCTGCTCCAGTCTTTTGTAAGATATTCCACTGACATTTTTATGGCTGATATTTTGGATTATTTTTTTTCCCTCCCTCCCACTCACACAGAATATCTGTCTACAGGCTCCACCAGCCTCATGGCAACCCCCCCCCACCCCACAAAAAAACTGGCTTGATGACTAACTCTCTTTCTATGAGGTTTCTATCCTGAATACGTCATTTACATATTATTCATCAGATCTCACATTGGTTCATTTTAGGTTTTGTGAAGGGAGACAAAACAGGCTTTCATCTCATCAAGGCACAAAGCCTGAAACAGACTCGTGACCAGTGGATAAGATTTTCTTTTATGGGACAGTGTGAAAGCTTTCTAAGAAGATTTTACCAACATGTGCAGGTGGAATTTCCTGCTTGATAAAACACTGGAATCATGGAAATCATACTGCAGCAGTTCTTTGATGGACTGCCTGAGTCTCCCAGAAAACTGATGTTCCCTGAGTCTAGCTTCTCAAATGTGCCACATTTGCAGCTTTTCTCTTTTTCATATGTTTTGATGTGTGTAGTGTTTTTAATGTTGTTTCCTGTGAGTTTTAATTCGCCCTCTGAAAACTTGCTTGACCCTCTAGGTGGCGCTTTCTGTGGCTGCAGAGTTCTGGGAGCAGGGTGACCTGGAGAGGACAGTCCTGGAGCAGCAGCCCATTGTAAGGACTCAGCACGACTGGGGATTAGGAGAGAGGGACGGTTTAGAGGGGTGAATGGAAGCAGCACCCATCCTCCTGAAGTCCTTATAGGTCCAGTGCTGCTGCTGCTATTTATAGGTCGGCTCTATCTCCGATCTTAAAATCTGTACCAAAACTTTATCTCTTACTTTTAACCTTGTTTTTATCATACATTTCCAAAAAAAACAAAAAAAAAATTCAGGCCGTTATGATTAATGGCCTGAGCTGATTCTCTGATTAAAACAGTATTATTACAAACAGTATTAACTAAAAACTTAAATAAATAAATGTTATTTTATCTTTCACTGAATTGAGTTCAGAAGGTTTTCATTCACACACACACACACATACTTCTTACTACTATCACGGACTGTCTCCATTATCATCAACCTTGTTTCCAGTGATTAACAGACACGTGTGGAGGGACTGTGAGCCGAGCAGCCTCTTATGTTTCCATAAGGTTACTGGGACTCAGTACAGTTACAAGTTACTGTAACGTTACTTGTGAGTTGTAGAGCAGTGGGATGTTATTATTACACCTTCAGGAAAGTTTGCTGCCTTCACTTACCTTCCAACCATCTATCTCCTAACTCTCCAGAGCTGCTTCACTCTACAAGTGTTTCTCCTCTCTGCTGTCTGTGTGTGTGAGCACCGTGCATCCCCAGCTGTCACTGCTGATTGGCTGTCACCTGTGGGGTGTAACCAATCAGATGGTGCTGTGGGTGGAACAATGCTGGAGAGTATGTGGTGGCTGCAGACAGAGAAGTGGCTGCATCAGAGCCTTTAAATTGATTTGTTATTGGTCATCTGATAAATATAAAACTCTGATGTCAATAAATGTCAAAATGCCAAAAATCGGCGCAGATAATCGGTCAAGCTTGAATTCAAATCCAAAATGTCGCACTTCACGTATGGAAATCTGATACTTGAAATTTCCCCTGTAATTATAAAATACTCTAAATATAAGATGCTGGGTGTGCAGTGGAATAATTGCTACAGATTGCGGTGGCCTTGTCTGAGTTATCTGTGTGATACTTTTCCAAAATTACCAAAATTGACCAGTCTCTGTTGTTGTCACATTCAAATCCCAAACCACATCCACCATTCATCTCCCAAATGTGCAACACAAGTTAAAGACAGATCTGGACTGCAGTTTTTATAGTGGACTCCTTAGTGGCTTTTATTTTGTTAAATAAAAATTTCAAATGTCTGCAGTGGAGAGGAAACAATACAGAGGTTCATAAAACCCGTGTTACACATCATGAAGTTGGGGAATCCAATCTCGTCTTTATCATCACTATAATCTGGAAAAACCTGAAGAGTTTAGATTTGTGTCATTAATTAGCTCAGTCATTACAGTTAATTTGATGTTGTTTAATTTAGTGTTGTCTGGTTTCTGTTTCTTTTCACACAGTTTTATTGAGTTTTATTTATTATTTTTTACATCTAAAGTTTGTGTGGAGGAGGAGAAAGACTTTGTGGGTGGACAGGAATCATGGGAATTAAGGCTGGATAAAAACACTCCTTGGGGCTTCAATTTATAGATGGAGGGTGGGAAGGACAGGATGAGAAAGGAGCAGAGCAAGAGACAGACACATGATTGGAAGACGAAATGAAAAGACAGATTCAGTTCCCTGTGGCGGCAGTGTTGAGCAGCGTACAGGCCATTATGTGGAGCACTGATACAGAAAGAGCGGTCACTGTGGCCCTGACCCAGCCGACCGTACCCTCCCCGACTCTCCTGACTCCTCTCTACTCGCTCTGCTTCATTCCCTCGTGTCCTTGAGACACTTGAAGAGTGAGAAGCACCGTCCTACACTCTCTCTCTCTTACCTCACGGTGCTTTGAATTTAATAGCATCTGTGTCAGTGGGGAAAACTTTTCATTTTGATCAGTTTGTATTTTCCCAGCAGTAGATTCTGTGAGTCGCTGTGGTCTGACAAGACTGTGCAGACACTGTGACACTTGAGCAATTTTATCAGGAAATGTAGGTGGGCAATTTTACCAGCAATTACAATTACCTTTTTTTTTTTTTTTTTTCACAGAATTTTACACTTAGTCTGTTGCATGTGGCTGCTAATGTGAGGCTAATGTAACTTCACAAGTTTTTTTGTTTGCTCTTTTAATGCCTGATAATCTGTTTTAACAGTAGCACCCCCTCGTTGTACAGTGTCTGTTAAGTTTGAGAGAGCTCGTAAACCAGGTGTATTTTTGCAAAAATACTCGTGCCTAATTTCAGGGAAATAATTTACACCAAACACTCCACACAGGAGGTCCTCGATCAGCAGCAACATCTGGAACTAGCAGGACTTAAAAGAAAAGAAACCCCGTGATTAATATACAGTTTGTAAGATAAATGAAACTGATAGTTCATGGGAATGTTGGAAAATAAAGACTAATACATCCATCTCTCTAAGTCAGAATTCCTCTATTATGGAGGATTTTATGAAAGCTGCCTTTATAAATGTGATGTCAGAGTAGATCAGAAATATGGAAGATTCTTCTGATTGGTTGAAATGCTCTGACATCACATGGGCTCAGCACATGGAAGCTACACATGGTGAGTAAGACTGCAGATTCGCATTGGGACT
Organism: Pseudochromis fuscus; assembly: GCA_900323345.1. NCBI lineage: Eukaryota > Metazoa > Chordata > Actinopteri > Pseudochromidae > Pseudochromis > Pseudochromis fuscus. Next base: position 40,367 of record OOFC01045627.1, read on the forward strand.
GCCATACAAAAAATGCTCACAACTTTTTCAGGAACGGTCAAATATGCTTGAAATTGTTCTTAAAGACTCAGTGTTACAAGTTCTCAACCTCTGCATGTATTTATGTTCCCTTTTCTACTCCTTTCAGTTAAATACACTAACGAATTTGATACTAATGACTTCAAAAACAAAACTTTGTTGCTTTCCAGAGTATTGTGGCAGCAGGGTGGACAAAATAAGACAAAATCTGCTAAAAAAAAATACTCACAGGATTATTGGATGTTAAAGTGTCGACTCCTTGGAGACAAAGCTAATATCCAACGTTTTTAGTTGGATGCCACTATCTTTGCTCATTCTTCATCTGTAGAAAACATGATACACACATAAGTACTCGGTCATTTCAGTGTGCGTCACCACAACAGTATTTCAGGATTTGGTTCAATGATCAGAGCAGTACATGTGTCTTAACCACTTCTTTCTTTCTTTATCCCTCAGCCCATGATGGACAGAAACAAAGCAGATGACCTGCCCAAGCTGCAGTGTGGTTTCATTGACTTTGTCTGCTCTTTTGTGTACAAGGTCAGACCTCACACCACTCGAACACCCACAAGCAACTCCCTGTGATGCACTGATGTCTGACAGTAACAAACATCAGCCACTGACTCAACTGTAAATACATTTAAGTGCAAGTGTGACACGTGTAATGTCAAGGTCTCACCTTTCAGGCCCGCCTGTCTTATCTGGCAATTGATTGATTGATGGCATTTTAACTTGGAGATGACTTTTGAGTAACTTTATTCAGAAAGTTCAGCCATACAATTGGATTACCATAATCAACTTTGTTTACGCCACCTGAGAATCACGTGTTAGCGTTTTATAATTGAATAACTGTTAACAGTTTGGATGTGACGACGCTGCATTGATATGATGTGATTTGATTTGTGCTGACTCTTTCCCCACCTCTCCTGCTTCTCAGGAGTTCAGCCGCTTTCACGTGGAGATCACCCCCATGCTGGATCGCCTGTTGAACAACAGGAAGGAGTGGAACGCCCTGAAGGAGGAGCACGAGGCCAAAATGGCCACCATCGAAGCGGCTAAGAAAGCCAAGGAGGAGGAAGCTCAGAAAGCTGCGGCCGCCAGACAAGGTAAAACTGACAAACAAAACAGCAACACTTCTCTCATTGCACTTTGGTATAAATGTCCAATGAGCCTAAACTCCACTGAGATACAAAAGGAAGCTGGTGCAGATGTTGGAACAAGTCATTTTAATTATTTTGAATTAACTTCTCTTCTTTTTGTTTCTTTCTTTTTTCCCTCCTTTCTTTCTTTCCTTCCTCCTTCCTGCAGCGAGTGCAGCCCAGTCACAGTCAAAGACTTGTACTCTCTGTTAAATACTACAGTAGTTCCCCCTGGCTTGCTACATGACTGTGGTCTAACGGCAGATCATTTTATTCTTCGGTGGGATTTTTGAGATCTCATCTGATGTGGAAAAAAAAAACCTCACTAAGAGTTCCTGTTTCTCTTCTAATATCATCTCCAGCTGCACTTCTTGAAGTTGGGATTGCTCAACTATTTTTTTTTTTTTCTGTTCCTGCTTCCTGTTTCTTCCTTTGATATCCTGTTTCTCATTAGCTGCACTGGCTCCATGGTGTGTTCAGGTGTGTTTTGAAATCGCCAACATCTATCATTTAATAGTGATTGATGTGAGCAAATGACTAAAAACATTATCAAACCTGTGTGACAGTAAACATGGACCTTGAAACCAGCCTTTGCAACACTCCACCAAATCAATACATCATTACAATGCAAGTCTCTTTGAATTGTTTTGTTATGCTTTGCTGGCATTCACTGAAACAGGCTGCTGTCGGTTATTAGTTTGTTCCTTTAAGACTCAATCAGAAAGGGGGAAAAAAAGGCAGCAACACTAAATAATCACATTACAAGTCTGCAAAACGAATATCAACACTTATTATTTTGTGTTATTTACAGGTGTTGTGACATTTGTCGTGTTGACATGTTCGTCCCAGCTTGTTTGTCTGCATGCTGTCAAATAGTGAGAGTAATAACTTTGTAATGCAAATGCAGATCAAAAGAAAGGGAGAACGTTTGCTTGTAGAATAGAGGACTGCTTCTGTATCATGCTGCTGAGTTATCGGTTGGTTACTGTGTGTTTCTGCTTTGCAGCATTACTGTTGCTGTAATCTGTCCAATAAAATCTATTCTCTGACACTGTGATGACAGGAGACTTGGTGTTACCTCACCCATGTGATGTTTCATGTAAATACTTGTGCAGAAAACTGGCTAAAACCTATGACCTAATTCCTCACATCAACAATGTTTTTATTTCACTCTAGATGATAGTGATAAAGTGTCAAACTGCTTCTACTTTAAGTCACTTTGCAGAGGTTAGTAAAGATGTATTGCTATTTTCATACAGAATAACACTGGTGTTTGTGTTTTTACTGAGCCTCGTCTCTCTGTGGCAGTTTAGTTTCAGCTTGTTTAGTCTATTTAGTAGTTATTGAGTGTGCTGGTTAATACTCAGACATATTTACTTTTTCGTGGAAACATTTACACCGATAAAGCATTTATACAACATATTAGAGTTTTGCATTATTTTTAACCATGAAGATTTACAACTCAGGAAGCATTTGTCTGACAGCTATGTGAAGAGGCTGTGAACCAAAACTCCAGATGTTTTATTGAATCTACAAAAAGTCACGAGGCTTTAAATTGGTCTTGGAATTAGATGATGCAACCAGGTCTCAAAGATGAAGTACAGAAAAAGTGCAATACCTCCGATGACCACTAGATGCTTGCTCCAAAACGCTGGGTCCAATTGACTTTAATTCAGAAATCATCATTTTCAGTGTTTAGGGGTGTGGCTAGTTTGATTGACAGGAGACCAGACCTGAACTGGACTCTTATACACATTGGTTAGGGTTCTCAGGTTCAAGGGTCAAATCTTCCTCTTCACTCCTCTCTTCATACCCAAATATGGTCACTTAAAAAAAAAAAAAAAAAAAAAACAACATAGCAGCATTCAAATACCAAACTCCTGGCTTCAACAAAACAAGCCTGTAGATATCGATTTACAAAATTGTTCCATGTTAAAATCATTTAAGATTAAGTTCTTCTCTAAAACAAAAATAATTTTTGCATCAAGATTTGAATTACTATATTTCATGTACTATAATTAGGACATTGTACTGGCTACATGTTGTAAATGACATGTCTGCAATATTTTTCAGCTCCATTTAGTTTGGGTTTGACCCAGATGGTTGGATATGTTTCGACCTAGAAAAACCAACCCAGTGGTTTCTGTCAGCAGCTCACCTTAAGGACAAAGGAAGGACACACACTCTCTAGGAAATTAGAAGGGGGGAAATAAATCCTGGCACCACTCAAAAACCAACCTCTGCACAAGATCTTTCAAAAGCATTCACATCCAAACTAAACATAAAACCAAATGAAACAGCTGCTTTGAATTGAAATCAAAGTGCAACATCAGTCATGTGTTTTTATGTAAGATACTCAAGTAGCATCAGTGGAAAAAAATGTGTTTTTGTCACAACTGTGTCTTTTTCATAGTTGAATATGCAAATATGTAATGAGGAGTAAACATCTGGAAACTAGGTGCAAGACAGTAACAGTGGACCAGAGGGAGACGACTACAGTAATAATGCAGGACTGCTGCAGGAAGCATGCATAAAACACAACTTACACAACCGCTGACAATGTATAAATATCTGCCAGCTGCACTATCCATTTGCATGAGTTTCTGTGCGCACCCTTTAGTTAATTCGCCCACCTAGAGCCATACATAATACTGTTACAAAACACAACATGACGCCAGAGCAGGATAATGAAAACTGATTGCCATTGGAGCCTCCACAGGGGGCAGGGTAGGAGCTAAATTCATCACCGCCCATCCCTCCCTTCCCCTCCCCTCCCCTGCTGTAGTTTTATAATAATAGCATGGATACATAATCTAAAGTATGTCGTCACTGGTGTATGACGTAAATCCTCATGACGTAAGGGCGTGCTGGGAGCTCAAAGGATTGCCGTATACGGTGGTGATGATCAGCGGAGCTTGTAAAGCTTGGCGCTGACGCAGGGACAACCCGTGACTGCAGAGAGAGAGGGAGAGGGAGAGCAGCAGCTGCAGTACACCCAGCGCGCCTACAGGAAGGGAGCTTTAGCCTCATTCCAGCAGCGTTCGGGGGCAGTCGTGACTGCAGAGCTGCCAGCCTGCAAGCCACAGCGGAGAGAGCGATGCAGGACTATTTATAGGACCAATATGCATGGGTTGGCTGCAGTTTCCAAGCAGGGGAAAGTCACTTGACTCGGCTTTCTTGCCTCAGTAATGCATCAACATTTCATGATGCACACTCATATTTGTTTTGTGCATTCAGTCCATGCTCTCATCTCATAGTCCCTTACTATAGTAGAACACCAGTGGTACGAGCAGTAATGAGAGTGTGGGTTTCAGAGCTACAAGTAATGATCTTCAATGAGCCAATTTTTGTTATAACCCAAATAAATAGACAGTATTTTTATTTTTTCCTTTTTTTTTTCTTAAGTTGTTTCAGCTCATTAGGTTAGCTTATCCCACACTGTATGGCTCAGGTGAAGTCTGTGTTTAGAGGCAGGGAGTTTGGGATGACTGATGCATTTTTAAGAATTCAGTGTGCAAGATATGATAAACAAAATATAAAATTTGATAGCCCAAAATGAAACAAAATATTAATTCTTAACTCGAGAAATGCACTACCTGTTGAAAATGCAGTGTAAAGGCTGAGAGCTGAAAAAATTCCAAACATTTGAATAGTATTGAATGAATAAATAAACAAAAGCTCAAGACTTTAGAAAAGGAAGTTAGAAAATAAAACAGTTTGACAAAATTTGAATATTTTAAAATTTTAAAAAGTTTAAATTATTGAAAAAATCAGAAGGGTTGAATAAAAGTAGATAAAAGCTGAATATTAAAACATGAAACTTAAGAAGCTGAAAATGAAAAAAAAAACATAATGAGGAGAGTAATAGTTTAAAAAGCATGAAACCTAAGAAGTTCAAAAAATAAAAGTTTAAGATAAATTGATGAAATCCTCCATGATGGTGGTATTTTACTTCAGGACTGACTTTTGGAGATGGATATCTTAGTTGTATGAGTTGTTTATTTTTTACCATTCCCATTAATCTTTACTGGGCTATGTTCCGTGCCTCCATTGTTGAGGCGGCGATCGGTGCTGTGGCCGTAAGGTTGTCGCTGCCTGTCGAGGCAGCAATACCCGAACCTGCTGCTGGACACCAGTGGTGAAGGATGCCGTCAAGCTGAAGGAGGAGTCCTATCGGGCCTTTTTGGACCGAGGTACTCCGGAGGCAGCAGACGGGTACCAGCAGGACAAGCGGACGGCAGCTACAGCGGTCGCCAAGGCAAAAATTCGGGCATGGGAGGAGTTCGGTGAGGCCATGGAGCGTGACTTCTGGACCGCTTCGTAGAGATTCTGGACCACCATACGGCGTCTGAGGAGGGGGAAGCAGTGCTCTGTCAACACTCTGTATGGTGGGGGCTGACCTCAACTCGGGACGTTGTGGATCGGTCGAGGGAGTACTTCAACCTCCTCAATCCCACCAACACGCCTTCCAGTGAGTTTGGAAGTGTGTTGGAAGTGGGACACATCTAAATCATGCAGGATAGCGGCCCTCTAGGACCAGGATTGCCCACCCCTGCACTATAGTGCGAAGAAAGTATATTAATTATAGTCACTAAAGTTTGTGCAGATCAATATTAAACTAATCATTTCAGTAAACAATGCTGTATAACCTTTTGTGACTTTTAAATCTAGAAAGAATCCAGTCTCCACCAAAGTGTTGAATAGCAGTTGGGATAGTTTGAACTTTCCTGTTTTCAAAGACAAAGGGATATTAAAGTATTACAGAGAAACCAGACAGCGGAGATGTGATCCCCGGCGGACACGGTGATGTGACCTTTTTCATTGTGTCTTTTCTCACCTTTTCTTAATACATGCAGAAATCCAAGCCAAATCATTCCACTGGCAGCAGGTGGGATGTATGTGGCTGCCTGGATCAACATGTCTCATGAGGACCGTTAAGAGGCTTATCCAGCAACTCGAGCAGTATGCAGGATCTGAGCAGAAACCAGCCGTATCACAAACCGCAGCACATTGAATTCGCCTGCATCTGTTCACTGATATTACACCAAACCTTTGTTCTATGAATCAGTTGTTCTGCACCTCAGGGTCAATATTCCCCGAGGTGTTCTGGGATGTCGTGGAACTAATACATTTTATAGACAGAAACAAACATCTCGTACAAATTCATAATGAACCTTAATATAACCCAGTGAGGGATGATTTGTTTTTCTAGGGATACGAAAATAACTTACATTCGCATTTTAAAGTCACCATGTTGTTTTTTTGGAGCAAGGAGTGACCATATTTGGATATGAAGGAAGAGAGAGAAGGTGGGTCTGACCCTTGACCCTGAGGACACTCTCCTATGTGTATGAGAATTGAGTTTAGGTTTAGACCTGTCAATCCAACTCACATACCCCTAAATATTCCTTTGTTGAAGCCAAATATCTACTTGAAGATGAAACGATTTTCAAATGGACAATCAGATCACTGATGAGAAGAATTAACTTTAGCTAATGACATAAGAAGACTGTGTAAACTAAGACAAAGCGAAAATAAAATCATAACTAAGCAGATATTGGGCTTCAAAAAGACGAAGATTTAGGGGCATGGTAGCTTGATTGACATGTTTGGTGTCCTTGAGAGGAGTGCTGAAGTTGAGTCTCATACACACTGGGTAATGAGCAAATGATTAAGCCTCACTCCTCCCCTCGTATCCAAATATGGTCACTTCTGGGTCCAAACCACCAACATGGCGACATTCAAATGCCAAACTCCTGGCTTCAAAACACGAGTCCACAAACCAACAGGTGATGTCACAATTGCTTCGTCCATTTCTATATACAGTCTATGATTGGAGCCAGCATCCAGTGGCCTTTGGTGGCACCTTTTTGCACTTCCACATTGGCTTAATTTTTGAAATCCATTTGCTTTGTTCACTTTTATATACAGTCTACCTGCTAGTTGGGTTAAATCTGATTAAAGAACAGAAAGTCATGAAAAAGTGTGAAAAAAGATTAACTGTAAAATGTAGTCAAGTTGTTTCACATAGAAATAATAATAATTTAATAGCAGATCAGTTTCATGCACATCCCAGTTTCTTTTTCCTTAATGTTATCGCTCTTTTCCCAGTTTTAATGTTGGGACATAAAATTATCTTCAAATAACACATTATTGTTGGTGTATTCTATAATATTACTAAAGGTTAGCTGTAATGATTTTGTTAAGTGCAAATATGAAACACATTTCTTAGTCTTACAGAGGACCTCCAAGTCATTTATCAACACAGGAGGAGAAACCATTCATCCTGCAGCAGATGTAGAGACATATCTCTGAGGATGTGTTTCTGTGGAGCAGAACGACAATGCTGAACACAATGCACCTGCATGTTCTGCTAACATAGTACAATATATTGCACATGTCGCTCGGACAGCCACACGCATGATGTAGCTTACCTCTTCCAGTTCCCAGGTTTCCCACCTCAGCAGCATCTGTCATGTAGTGAGGAATGGATACTGAAATTAGGCCAGTGATGGTAGTTTTTCCACATGCTGGTCCGTAACGTTAACGACCACACATCTGTGAATATGGTGCCTAGACATCAACCAATCCAGGCATTTTCAAAATAAAAAAGTGAATGGAAATAATTATGGTGTTCTCACACTTTTAGAGCCAAATTAACCATCGTTTGAGAAATTAGACCAAACACATACAAGAAGAAAAGACGGCAAGCACGAAAACAAATGTGCTCTCTAGTCCAACATGCCAGTTTGTTTATCCCATTTTATCGAATCGCATTGTAGCTGAATTTGAGATATTTTCAAAATCAACATGGGAGACTACGACAGAAGAAGTTATGAGGTTTGTGTTGGTGGCATTAGTGTCTCTGTCCTGGTGTCCCTGTCAGAGTTAAGCTGAAGCTTGTGGGGACGACAGTGTGTGTCTAATAACTCTGCACTGCACTGCAGAGCCGCTCTGTTTGCTGCAGTCACGACTGCCCCACAGAAACAACCAAACAGAGGACAGCAGGACAGGAAATGGCTGACAGGATGATTTCTAATCGTCTGCTTTCTCCTCTGGCTTTGGGCTGTTCAATTAATCACCAGAATTACAACAAAAAAAAGGTTAATACTTAACAAATAGTTGTATTTACCAAAGAAAATGTTTAATCACACATGAATAAATGTAATACCCATCTGGCTGTCTGGCTTTATTTAGAAGTTTAAATGAGTCTATTGATAAATTAACAGATGCTTTTAATTTTAGTCTCTTTTACTACTACTACTACAACTTGAGTCTTGGAGATCTTATGATGCTACAGATTGTGTGTTACTATGAGCCATTTGTTTCATCTATAAAAAAAAAAAAAAAAAAAGTGAAAGCTTTTTGCACTGTTAGAATTTGAGCTCATTCATAGTGAGCAGTGGGCTCTGTCAGTGTTTGTGATATAGACCGAATCTGAGGGTTGATGCAGCTCTGTTGGCTTCATCGGACTGTGATCCCGAGTGTACACTGTGTTAGACTGTGAAGCAGTTAGAGTGAGTTCCTGAAGCTGAAGCTGTGGGGTGATGGATTGTGTATATAGACTCTCAGACGACCAGCCTATGCTCCAACTCTCACTGTTGCTTCTCAGCTCCGGGACTGGATCAAAACCATGATATTTCAGGTGCAAGATGCTGCAGAGCTCGCAGAGTGCAAGGATTTCTGTCTGTAGAGCATCACTGATATTTAGAGATCTATAGGGTTTAGCTGCTTTCAGTGTATTGTATTAGTTTAATGTTGTTTTCCTGAGTTTTGTTTCCAATCTAATTACCTGATCATCCCACTGTGCACTGTCTGTTTAAACCAAAGACAAATTTAGCAACTCACTGGTTAAGAAAGTCGAACATGATGGAGATATTTCCCTCGGAGGCCAAAACAGAGTAACACATTTCTCCAGTGTCATTGTGACTTCTGAACATTTACAAAAGCAATAATTACTTTGTTTTCCCTTTTTTTCTAGTTATTAAGTGTGAATGTGAAGTGAACTGTATAGACCCATTTACTGTTAGTAAACAAAGAAGTATGTGCGCGCATTGTGGCAACGGAAGTATGGCGGCTAGCAAAGGCTTGTCAAGCTACTCTGGTGCATTATCAACAAAGTGCAGAACTATATACACACTGCAAACTGCATCTGTATGGCAGGGTAAGTATTATTGTGTGCTGATTTCACTTTCTTTGCCTTAACAGAAATGAACATGAACTGCTCAGATAACTTAACTGTGATGTATTAGGCTTTTGCACTTGCCGGTACCGTAGTTAATGACGGGTATAAACGGAAGGTTGTCATGGTAACAGTTGTTGTGGTGTTGACAAGATAAAAACGTTATGTACGATGAAGCTCAGTTGTCAAGCCTCGTTAATATAACATAACAATCTAAACTGCCAGTGTCCAATATAAAAATGATAACAGGCTGATGGCATGCAGCAAAACCGTG